>VXBW01005540.1:912973-997519 GCA_013400375.1 Thinocorus orbignyianus
CAGAGGAGCCTCAGGCGCCATGTCCGGCTTTGACGACCTCGGCATCTACTACAGCGACAGCTTCGGGGGCGATGCGGCGGCGGCAGCGGACGAGGGGCAGGTTCGGAAGTCCCAGCTGCAGAAGAGGTTCAAGGAGTTCCTGCGGCAGTACCGGGTGGGCACTGATCGGACGGGCTTCACCTTCAAGTACAGGTGAGGCTGCCACCCACCCCACCTCCCCCTTCTCTTCCCNCTGGAACTTGATGATCTTTAAGGTCCATTCCAACTCTGACCATTCTATGATTCTATGAAATTTTTAAACAGCTGACCAGTGGCAGAGGTAGTGATAGAGGGATCCCTGCTGCCGAACTGGCACCTAGTTCTGAAATTCGAGGTCTCTCCTCAAGTTCTAGTGCTTTCTGGTCTGGATTTTTGTCCGTGTCCATTAAAATGAGCGCAGGGCTGACCGTGTGGTGCCTTCTGATGTTGTGAAGGTCCCTTGGCCATCCCTTCACCTGTGGAGCTTGAAGAGACAACTGGGAGAGGACATACAGATGTGTCATGAAAGAGCTGGGACAATCTTTCACCTTTCATCTCTGAATTGAACGCATTCCAGCTTTTTTAAGGAGAACATGCCCTGCTGTGCTATTACTTCCTTTTTTTACTCTTGTATTTGAGATATGATAGGTTCATCCTGCACAGAATTTTTCTCATTGCCTATCTGGTCATCTAACTCTAGTAAACAATTAGTGTCAGTGGAAGCACTGGTGTCCCTAGTCCTAGGTCACGTTTCAAAGTGATTTTGGCTGAAAGATTTTTCCAGGTTCCCCTGCTCTTCTCTTGACGCTCTCCTGATTTGCTCCATTGGCTTTCCGAACCAAGGACTCCCCGCTTGTCGTAAGGTCACTGTGGGTGACCTGTGGTTTCTGCCCTGCAAACTTTTCCCGCTTGCTGCCTTCCAGAGATGAGCTTAAACGGCACTATAACCTGAGCCAGTACTGGGTGGAGGTGGAGATGGAAGACTTGGCCAGCTTTGATGAAGATCTCGCTGACTATCTGTACAAGCAACCAGCAGAGCACCTGCAGCTGGTAAGGACGGAGTGGGTGGCTGACCTGATGCGCTGACATTGTCACGTTGTTAGAGCAGCCCTGACGACACGCGGTAATATGCCCCTAATAGCCGAGTCATTCCCTTTCTAGCTGGAAGAAGCAGCAAAAGAAGTCGCAGATGAGGTCACCCGTCCTCGTCCTGCGGGAGAGGAAACTCTCCAAGACATCCAGGTCATGCTGAGATCGGATGCCAACGCAGCCAACATCCGCAGCCTGAAGGTGAGGTGAAGCCACTGCCGTGCCGGGCAGCGGGTGGCAGGGCTTGCTCGTGGGTGTGGATTGGGTGGCAGGGCAGCTTTCACTACTTGGTCAGGTAGTTCAGGACACAGTTTGTACACTAATTTTCAAGCAAGGATGCTCTGCAACTTAAATCTGACTGCAAAGGACTGTTGCTATTGGTTCCTGCTGTGGGGATGTTATTGCTATTGGTGATGTTCTGCACGTAGTGCTTAGTCCTTTTCTCTTTTGTTTTGAAATCAGCATGGCTTAAGTCCTGCAACCTTCCCCTTCTACTGTAGGGCAAGAGAGGGACTATGTCAAGAAATGCAGACATTTATGTTCTGGTACCTTAGCCCTGTGCACGTGGGAAGTGTATCTACCAAAGAACTGTGTTTCTTTAACATCTTGAGTTTTCCATCCATCCTCCAGTGACACCTTCCTCACCTTCCCTTCACCTTTTTTTCCTTTCAGTCTGACCAGATGTCCCACCTCGTGAAGATCCCAGGGATCGTCATTGCAGCAACCCCCGTGAGAGCCAAAGCCACCAAAATAGCCATCCAGTGCCGCAGCTGCCGTAACACCATCAGCAACATTGCAGTGCGCCCGGGCCTGGAGGGCTACGCTCTCCCCAGGAAATGTAACACGTGAGGACTGGTGGAGAAAAAAGGCTGCGTCCCCTTTATCTGCTCTCCCCCCATCCCGTGCCCGCTGCATAGAGTCAGCTCCCTGTCACACGTGGCAGAAGCATCTGCCTCCTCTCTTTGTGTTGCCTGTGTGCCTGTCTGCACCCGTGGCTGGAAGGTTTTAGCTCCATCTATCTACAGCCACGCTGGTCATGGTGCGGTGTGACCAGTGCCACAAGTTGTGTTGGTCAGCCATGTCCCAGGAGTTCTTGACATCTACCTAAAGGTTCATTCCTGCCTCCGGCTGTCCCATAATGCTGCGTAGGACTGCTGTCTTAATGTTCTCTTAAGTACTTATCTTTTCCAAACAAACTCCTTGCTTTTATGTGCTGCCTTTCCAGGGGGCTGCTTTGTGCTACCTTCTGTAGGGACACGTTGCTACTGACTTTGAAATGCCACTTTACAGCTCTTGATGTCCAAGCAAACCATGAGCATTAGGTGCTGTGCTGTAGCTCTCATGCTGACTGATCCTAGTGGGTTGTATCTTTGACCTTGTGCCTGCTGGTATTTACTCTTTGTGCCCTATCCCTAATATCATTTGAGAGGTTTTGGGGGTAGGGATCAGTCTTGTGTGTGATCTGTACAGCACCTGGCTCCTCATCCTTGGCTGCAGGAGTGCATCATCTTGTGTTACCTTCTCCAAAAGCCCTGTCTTGAGTCAGGTGTTGGTGGTGATGCGCTGAGATGGCAGCAGGAGGTGGAGGTGCTCCTTGTTGTGGAGAGCTTATAGTCTGGCAAGGCAGATAAGTCTCGAGAGACTGGGAGGTTGGTGGCAGCCTTGTCACACTGCTAATTGGTTTCTCGCTAGAAACCACTTAACATTTACTTCGTGCACGAGGTTATAAAGAAAAATGCCCTGCCGTGTTGCTGAGTTGGTACTGTTACCTTCTGCGTAATGAATGAATTGCCTTCCTCGCTGCTTTTAGCTATCAGGGGAATGGGAGGGGGAGGCAGGGTGAGTATTCATGCAAGTGTCACCCTGTCTTTGGCTTTTTCTCATGCCTGCTTTTTGCAGTTGTTAAAAGACAAGACGAAGGGCTTGGTGAGCCTTTGGTTCAGGCCTTTGTGACCGCCTTTCTCGCCTGCTGGGCAGCTGCTCTGGGCCCTGTCACCTCTGTCCCCTCAACAACGGGGCTTTCAGGGATGATTCTTGAGTGCCAGCAGCCTTCCCTGACTGATCTCTCTGCACAGAGAACAAGCCGGCCGCCCAAAGTGTCCGCTGGACCCATATTTCATCATGCCAGATAAGTGCAAGTGCGTGGACTTCCAGATCCTGAAGCTGCAGGAGTCCCCAGATGCCGTGCCGCATGGGGAGATGCCCCGGCACTTGCAGCTGTACTGTGACAGGTACCAGTGCCATCTCATCTCACCCTTCAGGGCTAGCGGGTGTTGCTGGTGCCATCCTTTCCCTTGCTACCATCCTTTGTTTTCCCCTTTCTCCTCTTAGGTACCTGTGTGACAAAGTTGTCCCGGGGAACAGAGTTACTGTCATGGGCATCTACTCCATCAAGAAGTCAGCCCAGAGCAAGAACAAAAGCCGTGACAATGTGGGTGTGGGCATCCGAAGTGCTTATGTCCGTGTGGTGGGCATCCAGGTGGATGTGGAGGGCTCAGGTGAGGGCTGCTTTTGGTGCTTGTCTGGTCTGTGTTGGGAGAACCCCCTTCCTCAACAAGGTGGTCCCTAGCAAGGATTGTATGAAATCACAACCTTGGTCCTTCTCTGCTGCTTATATAGCAGAAGGTTTGAGACACTCCAGGGGTCTAACGTGCCCTGGATGTTCTATAGTCATGTTCTGTATGACTTTTTCTTAGTGATGTTAAATGAGGAGGCTTCAGCCCAAGTCCTCCAGGGTATTTAAGTACTTTTATCTTATTGATCTTAGTGGGAATCTGCTAAGCTACCTCTGAGAATCTGGGCTGAAGTCGATGGTTAAAATTGAGCTATGTATTTAAAACATGGTTCTGACTGTAATTCTTCCTCTGGCTCCTCCAGAGCTGCTTTGCCCGAGATCCTTGCATTTTCCTACCAGCCTCTAAGGACACAGCCTTCCTTGCTGGGATAGCAAATGCCTGCCCTCTCTGTCCTTCCTGCTTGGTGGCACTTGGTGTGATTTTCAAAAAAGGATTTTGGTGGTAGGGGGAGTGGTGTCATTTACTTTAAAACATCTGTTTGTTCACTGTTGCTTCATTCTCCTCGTCCCTGTACAGGACACAGCTTTGCTGGCTCAGTGACTCCTCAGGAAGAGGAGGAACTTCGTCGCCTTGCTGCCATGCCCAACATCTACGAGACCATTGCCAAGAGCATCGCGCCCTCCATCTATGGCAGCACTGACATCAAGAAGGCCATTGCCTGCCTCTTATTTGGAGGCTCTCGCAAGAGGTAGGGAAAAGAGAACCTGGTGGAGAGAGAGTGGTGGCAGGGGTGTCATTCATTGCTCAAAGCCCTCATACTGTCTTCTGGTGGTGCTACCTGCCAAATGGTATCAAACTGAAGGCTCATCATCCCTCCTCCCTCTTTTCCTACTCTGTTGCACCAGGCTCCCGGATGGACTGACCCGCAGAGGAGACATCAACTTGCTGATGCTAGGTGACCCCGGCACGGCCAAATCCCAGTTGCTGAAGTTTGTTGAGAAGTGTTCACCCATTGGGGTAGGTGGTATAGTGCTGCTCCTTTCTTCCTTCTGCGCCTTGTGTACCACCAAAGGCAGATACTTGCCTGTGCGTCCACAGCTAGATGGGCTGACAGAGGTACCAACTGAGATTTCTGGTGCTAGCCTGGAAGAGACAGGGCGACAGGATGGGGAGAAGCGAGTAATGCCTTTCATTATGATATGAGCCAGGCTATTTGCAGACGTCCAAAGATGTGACTGGTGCTGTTGTTTATTGCTGAGGCTTGATCGGTGGAGAGGCTGGCTGGTCAGGACAAATGAATTCGACTGCATCTCGGGCACAGACCTCCAGGCTGAGCCCAGGCAGGAAATTATATTTTTCAGCTGTGTTTTCTTGTAGTCTCTGTTAAACTCAGCCTCTGACTGCGTTGTTCCCTCAGGGAGAAAACAAAGCTAATGCAGCAGCCCACCAAACAATGAATCACTCTCGGTTCTGTACTTAATACCTGTATTTGTGTGTCTGCAAGCCCTCCGGTGCATCTCAGCTGCTTAGTCCGAGGTCTGGGACTAGGCAATAGTCTTGCTTTGGTACACAGCAGGTCTGCTTTTGGCGTGTGCTGAGAAGTTTTCCTGGAGGTCCTTGTATTTTCGTCCAGCAGCTCTGGATTTGGGGGTGCTTTGTCCTACAACTGGAGTGGTGGGCTCCTGGATCCAACAGTGGCTGACGTGCTGTTTCCTTGTCCTGCATGCTGCCAGGTATACACCTCAGGGAAAGGAAGCAGCGCTGCCGGCTTGACGGCCTCAGTGATCCGCGACCCTTCCTCCAGGAGTTTCTTCATGGAGGGAGGAGCCATGGTGCTGGCGGACGGCGGAGTGGTGTGCATCGATGAGTTTGACAAGGTACCTGCAGGGCTGTGTGTGTGGGAGCTGGGAGGAGAGCCCTTGGGCTGCTGGTTGCTCTCAGAAGAGCCCAGAGCTGCAGGAAAAAGGGCAGCTCTCCTGAGGCTGCCTTGCTTTCTTCTGGGGAAGGTCAGGGGGTGGTGCTGCAGGGAAATTCTGCTTACATCTCTTCTCCTTAGCAGAGGTCTTTGCAGAGCTTTACCTCAGGGGTCAGCGTTGGTGGGTGTGTAGCTGAAGTCCGATGGAGGTGACTGATCATGACTTTTTTTCTCCCCACCTCATTTGCCACCTCGGATGAGAAGATGAGGGAGGATGACCGTGTGGCCATCCATGAGGCCATGGAGCAGCAGACCATCTCCATTGCTAAGGTAAGCTGCAGGACCCTGTTGCCTCGAGGTGGGAGCCTGAATTGCCACTGCGTTTCTGAGAGGCCAGCAACCAGTGGTCATGTATCTTTTGCCAGAATTGCCCATTTTAAAGTCCAGGCAGTGGTTTTGATGGTTACTGGTTTCCAACCCTGCCTGTAGGCTTTGGGTTGGCTTTTCTCAGGCAACCTGAACTTCAGCAAAACTGAAATGAGCTCCTCTGCTTCTCTGTATTTAGTAGTTCTGATATTCCTATGCCAAAGCCTAATTTCACTTCTTCCTTCCCTGTGCTCTCCATCCTCTTGGAAGATCTACAGAAACTGCCTGACATCCAGGTGCCAGGTCGTCTCTCAAATCAGAGTTTCTCTTTATTTCTGCTGCTCAACCTTCCCTATCCTTCCCTATCCTTCTTCTTGTAGCTTCTCTTTTCCCTCCTGGTCACTCTGTCTCACCCCACAGCTGTTCAGTCCCTGATAACCGAGCACCTACCATGGCTGTTCCTTGCTGGTTGCCAGTCCTCCAGAAAGACGTGTGGGTCCAGCACCATGTAGCTTCTGTGCTGACGCGTCTCCAGTGTGGAACCATTACACAGCAACTGGGTGCTACTTAAAGGGTTTTATTTAAATGCAAGTGATTGAGGAGATGTCCTTGCAAACTGCTTTGGACCTTTGACCAGCCCTACTGTGATGTGGACGTGGTTTTGACCCCATCCATTTCTCCTTCCCCCCACAGGCAGGAATCACAACCACTCTCAACTCCCGCTGCTCAGTGCTGGCTGCTGCCAACTCTGTCTTCGGGCGCTGGGACGAGACCAAGGGCGAGGAGAACATTGATTTTATGCCCACCATCCTGTCTCGATTTGACATGATCTTCATCGTCAAGGATGAGCACAATGAGGAGCGAGACATGGTGGGCTGGGGTGCATGGTGCCTCATTTTTTGGGAGGAAGCAATGGGGGTTCCAGCTGTCTGATTGCCCTCTGCTCTCCTAGACGCTGGCCAAGCACGTGATGTCCTTACATGTGAGCGCCTTGACACAGACCGAGGCCGTGGAGGGTGAGATCGAGCTGAACAAGCTGAAGAAGCTCATCTCTTTCTGCCGGACGTGAGTGAGAGGAATGAATTTCTGGCAGTGCCTGAGCTGCATGGTGGGAGGCTGGTTGGGAGAAGGGAACCACACAGCCGATATTTGTACATTCTCTATCCAAGTGACCTTTTTTAAACTCATACCTGGAAAAATGGACAGTGAGAGCAGCTCATGGTGCCATGGCAGAAGGAAGCAAGGAGTGCCTGGGGACTTCCCTGCCCAAGGCAGTCTCCCCAGTGGCCGCTGCCTCCATCTCCTGTCCCCCCTTGCAGGAAGTGTGGTCCTCGGCTGTCAGCAGCAGCAGCAGAGAAGCTCAAGAACCGCTACATCCTGATGCGGAGCGGCACTCGCCAGCATGAACAGGAGAGTGACCGACGCTCCAGTATCCCCATCACAGTCCGGTGAGCAACCCTGTCCTCACCCCACCGAGACCCCTGGGGTTGCATCGCTGGGTGACCCCTAGGGTAGCCCAGGAGGGGAGTTAGTGGGGTGCTGAGTTTTGAGGGAGTCCTCTGTGAATGAATGGGGTAACACTGGAGGTGCTGCAGGGGCAGGAACAGAGGTGCCTGGAGTGGGATAGGTGGGTGTGTTGGGTTGGGAGGAAAGGAGAAAACCCCTCGGAGCCACAGTAGAAAGCAGGGAACATCTCCTTTGGCTGCAGGCAGCTGGAGGCTATCGTGCGCATTGCCGAGTCCCTGGCGAAGATGAAGCTTCAGCCGTTTGCCACTGAGGCAGATGTTGAAGAGGCCTTGCGGCTCTTCCATGTGTCCACGCTTGATGCGGCCATGTCGGGCAGCCTGTCAGGTAAGGGGGAGGTGCTCTGTCCTGGGCGTAGGAGGGACATGCTTGACCTGGCTGCTCAGGTCAAAGAGAGCCAAGTTTCCCTCCTGGGAAGGGGCAGGGAATGCTACCAGGTCCCCATCCAGGCAGATGCTGGATCTGCTTTCTGAGCAAAGGCAGAGCAATGCATGTGGCAGCAAGGAGTCACCGTGGTTCTGGAGCTGTGGCTCATAGGGAGAGCAGCAACAGATGACACCAAGGGTCTCCACCTGTGGTGGGCAAGGGAGGGCTTGTCTGGCCCCTTACAGTCCCAAGGGCAGTGTCCAACCTGTTTGTCCTCTAATCTCTTCCCTACGGGGGTGGACACAAAGCCTCCCTGGGAGACAGTGCAGCAGAAAGGGTTTCAAGGAAGCTTCAGCAGTCAGTGCCACATCCAGCTGTGTCTCTGAAGCTCCACAACCTTTGATGGTGGGTTTGCTCATGGGTTCCCTAAAGTCTCCCAAGACATACAGATGTGGTGGGAGACCTGGGAGACAGGCACTCTGGCTTTGAGAGTGACATCTGGGCAGTGCAGAAAACTCACATAGCATTTCCCTCCAGGAGCAGAAGGCTTCACAACACAGGAAGACCAAGAGATGCTGTCTCGCATTGAGAAGCAGCTCAAGCGCCGCTTTGCCATCGGCTCTCAGGTGTCTGAGCACAGCATCGTCCAGGACTTCATGCGGCAGGTGAGCCTGGGACTCTGCTGAGGGTTGAACTATGAAACCGGGCATCCTAGACTGCTTTTTGGTGTGAAGCTCATTCCCTGAGAGGTGGCTGAAGAGCCTTTTGGTCATACCTGCTTTTGAAGTTGTTTACAGAGAGTAGTAGGCAATGTGATTGCAGAGTTTTAAGGGGAGTGAGGTGAGAACTCACTCAATTTTCTGCAGAAGTCCTGAAGTACTGGGCTGTTTGGGTTTCATGGGTAGGACCCCAAATTTCCAGAACTGTTTAATTTGTGATATTGGCTGCAGTCAGAGCTAAAATAGTGAGAGGAGAAAGGAGCTTTGGCACCTGGTGCTACTGGGGTCCCTCTGTCTGGAGAGGCACAGTCAGGCTTTAGCCATGGATACAGATTCCTGCAGGGCTGCAGTGAGCTTTTCCCTGCTGGCTCATCTCCTGCGTTCTCCCTTTTTCCAGAAATACCCAGAACATGCCATCTACAAGGTGCTGCAGCTGATGATGCGGCGGGGAGAGATCCAGCACCGCATGCAACGCAAAGTCCTCTACCGCATCAAGTGACCCCCCTGTCCCACGCACGGGGAGAGAACTGCTGCTGCCCGAGGCCTGCCCACCTTTGTGATCAGTGCCTGCACCTGTAAGAAGCTTTTCCTGAGGAGCCAAACGGCCCAGAGCCTTGCACTTAAAACAGGCTGAGGCCTGCCCGCCTTTGGGAATAGAGCCTTGTGTGATCAGTGCCTGCGCCTGTAAGAAGCTTTTTCTGAGGAGCCAAACGGCCCAGAGCCTCCCCCTTAAACCAGGCTTTGGGGCAGTCGGGGTTTCCCTTGGGTGCTCTGTCCACGTGTCACATCAGTGTTTCTTCTTGCATTCCAAAAGCTTTTAGTTTGTATGAAAATAAAAACTGGTATTTGTAGACTGGGGTCTTTGGCTGTCTGCAGGGGCAGAGGGGGTGTATTCCCTTCCCCCATTGGTGGCAATGTGGAATTTTAGTTGGAAAGACCTCAATCCTGCTCCCCCTGTAGCTCGCCCAATGCCCACCCTGGGGACTCACCTCGAGGGAAGATGTAGACCTGTGGGCAGCACCAGCAAACCTGGAGGTAGAAACTCAGTGCTTCCTCAGGGTTTGATCTGTCTGTTAAGGCATTAATCCTGTTTGTGCCAACTGCCCCGTTGGACTCAGCCGTGCAGGAGGCACCTTGCCTGGTCACTGTGTGCAGGCTGCTACTGTCTTCCCTGTCAGCAGTAAAAGAAACAACCTGCTGTTCACTGCTTCAAAGCTGCTCTTTGCTTATCCCTCCTTCCCCTCTCCAAGGACTGTGGTAGGTAAAATCTTTGCCCTGCAGTGTAAACGGCTGCATGAAAGCCTTGCTGCAGGCATTTGCTCGGTCCCCCGAGTTGCCCCAGTGGGGTAGAGGAGTGCCAGTTAAGGAGAGGGAGCTGCGTGCTCTCCTCACCCTGCCTCTACCACCTTGTTTATGAACTGGCAGCCAGGGGGAGGGATGTCCTTGCCAGGAGCCTGAGTCTCTCCTGGGCTTTCTGCCCCAGGATGGACTTACGCAGCCACTCATCCTGATTTTGCTGCATGACCTTGCTCTTGTCAAACGGCAGGTTTTTGTTACTTCTAGCAAAGTAGTACTGCTTTTCTTAAGTGCTCTTCCAAATACGGGAGGAGCAGGTACATCCCTGCCCTCAGAAGCTCAGAGTGCAGGAGTGTAGGTAGGGAACTCTGAAGACAGTGCAGTGTCAGGCATTGCAGGGAAGTGAAGCCCCTGTGGGTGCCAGAGAGGCTGCTGTAGTATGTGCGAGTGACCTTCAGGCTGATAAACACACCCCAGGAGAGGCTTCACTAAAAAAAGGGATGTTCAGGGCCAGCAGAGGGTACCAGAGCCTCGAGGATGCTCCGCTGCGGCGCTGCACACAGTGCTGCTGCTGCCTCCTCCAAAAGGGGAAACCAACTGGTCCTTTTTGACTGGGGTGGTGGGGTGCAGGGTGCACCCGCCCTGGCAGCTGTCACACAAAGGCTGGGCTCCCCTCTGATCCACGGGACCTGAATAGAATGCCTGTTTGCTTCCATTTGGATGTTCTTGGGGGTGTATGGTGCCCTCTGTACGTGGCTGGAGCTGGTTATGGGGTCAGGGGTCCATCTGCAGGGAATGGGGAGGTGGTGGCCCTGACTAGATGTACTCCACTTTGGAGAAACAGCCTCCTGCTCTTCATCCTCTGGTTCTTCAGATGGTCCTGACCTTTGTGGAGGGGAGAGGAGGCTGGCCCACAGGCTCCCTGCAGGGATAGGTCTGTGGAAAGCTCTCCACAGTGATTTTGTTGCTCTATATTTTTGCAAGTGCTAGGCACCTCACAAGGCTTCTTGGAGCAAGCAACACTGGGGCAAAAGTGGGCACCCTTCTTTTCCCTTTTAAAAAAAAACAAAAAAACATTTGTCTCTTCAAAGTGCTCTGTGGTGGGAATGCAGCTGCCCTGAGCCTCTACTGTAGGGAGAGTATCAGGTCCACAGAGGAGGAATAAAGTGGAAGTGAGAATAACAGGTCCAGATCCTTATTTGGATACTGAAGTTCTCAGACCCGTCAATGTCTTTTTGAAAGCATCCCATCCTTTTCACAAGCTGTGTGCCTGATCAATCATTTGATGTTGCAGCTTCAGAAGGTGGCCTGTTAGAGCAAGGTCGGCACCGCTGTTCCTCTGCCACGTACTGTAGCCCATGCAGCACTGTAGTAACGGGTCCTATAGGCTTTTCATCCCCTGCCACCCTTCCCCAGTACCTCTGTTCTCACTTTGGAGCTGTTGGCGGTGCCTGTCTATTACAGTCCTTCTTCCAGAGGTGCAACAAAACAGGGAGGCTGCAAGTCTCCATTCCCAGGCTTGTGAAGAGAAACCAGCAATATGCCACCCTTCAGCGGGACCTGGACCATGCTAGAGAGTTGGGCAGAGAGGAACCTAATGAAGTTCAACGAAGGCAAGTATAAGGTACTGCGCTTAGGGAGGAATAACTATACACCAGTACAGATTAGGAGTTGACCTTCTGGAAAGCAGCTCTGTGGAGAAGTATGTGGGAGCCCTGATAGACAATAAGTTGACCATGAGCCAGCAATGTGCCCTTGTGGCAAAGAAGGCCATTGATATTCTGGGGTGCATTGGAAAGAATGTGGCTAGCAGGTAAAGGGATGTTATTATCTCCCTCTGCTTTGCCCCAGTGAGGCCACATCTGGAGTGCTGTGTCCTGTTCTGGGCTTCCCAGTTCAAGAAAGACAAGGAGCCACAGGAGAGAGTCCAGTGAAGGGCTATGAATGAAGATGATTAGGGGACTGGAGCATTTCTCTGATAAAGACTAAGGGACCTGTGTCTGTTTAGCCTGGAGAAGAAAAGGCTGAGAGGAGATCTTATACATGCTTATAAATAACTAAAGGGTGGGTGTCAAGAGGATGGGGCCAGACTCTTCAGTAGTGCCCAGTGATAGCACAAGGGGGAATGGGCACAAACTAGAACACAGGAAATTCCATCTGAATGGGAGGAAAAACTTTTTTACTTTGAGGGTGAGAGAGCACTGGGGCAGTCTGCCCAGAGAGGCTGATGAATCTCCTTCTCTGGAGATACTCAAAACCCACCTGGACGCGTTCCTGCACAACCTGCTTTGGGTGACCCTGCTTTGGCAGGGGGGCTTGGACGAGATGATCTTCAGAGGTCCCTTCCAATCCCTGCCATTCTGTAATGGAGAGAGGCTGGGTGAGGAGAGAGTGTCCTATGAAGGGGCAGTGCAAAGAGCTCTATTTCCATCACTCTTGCTTTCTTCCTTCCCTCCACCTGCAGATCTCCCCCAGCCTTTCCCCATGATCTTTGCTCTGTGCTGGAGCAGTAGCGCATGGCTGGATTTCAGCTGCTGACTGCCAGTGGTGGTCATGGGTTTTAAAAGATCCAACATCTAAAGGTACATCAAGCTATGCTGGTTGTTGGCAGGTGCGGAGGTTGGAAATTCTTTTTGTTGGGGTTTTTTTTTTGTTGTTTTTATGACATGATAGGGAGCAGAGGTATATTTCTGTGACGGGGATCAGAATGATTGATCTCTTCGTGCTATGAAATCTGTTGATTATATGGTACGAGGTTATGTAAGTGTACGTACGGCTTAAAACAACATTGTTTAGAAATTAATGTATGCAGCTTTATCACAAGAAGCGGAGCTGAAATGTGCGCAACTCTGGCATTATCTTGGAACTTGAGATCATTGATTAGTAATGGCTTGTTTTGATCATCGCACTGCAGATGAAAATTTTTGGGAGGAAAAGCAGTTCTGATTTGGGTAGAGTAGTAGTGCTTGGTGGTATCTACTTGATAAAGGATTGGTGGTCCTCCTGGTGAAGATGGCCAGATTTTTGCTTAAATGGTAGTTTCTTGATAAAGGAACGGTCATCCTCTTGGTGAAGCAGTCAACCCTGATGTTTTGGCCTGCTGAGACTTGGGATGGAATCCCTGTCTGGGTGTCCTTAAATGACAAAAATACTGTCCTCAAATCCAAGGCCAATGAGGGGTGTAAAACTAGACAGATGTAGTCATTTCACATCTGAGGAGCGCAGCGTTCCCTTACCTAGCCTACAGAGCTGACCTTCTCCCTTCCTTAACTCAGTGCTATGTCACTGGCACAGGAGGTCTCTTCCTAACCCTTAACTTGTCTCCTTGGGAAGTACAGTTGGATAAGCATAACCACCCCAAACCAGGCAGCCACCAGGAATGCTCAGGTACCTTTGATTCAAAGCCTGGGCCTGTGTAAGAGCCAATCACCTCTTCTCACAATGAATTAGTCCCCGAAGAACTTGCAGGTTACGTGTCATTCTGCATGAAGTGTGTTAGTCTGTGCAAGCAGAGTAGTTTCCACTCCAAACAGATCCAGTGCACTGAGTTCCTCCCAGGCATTTTGGTTCTCTTTGGGAGGGCCAGGTTGATATTCATCTGTTGTTTTATCCAAAGTAAATGTTTAAAAAAAAAAAAAAAAAAGAAAGAACAGAAAAACGGTGCCCTAATTGCATTTGTTTTCTCTCTATTGACTACAAAAGGAGGTCAGGGCAACTAGACTGAGTAGTTATTTTTGCATCATAGGCATCTCAAACTGGGGAAATGTGCATGTGTTTTCTCTGTGTGCTGCACAGCTGTATTTGAGGAGAAGGTCTTTGGTAAAGCCTTGTTATGGATGGCTAACTTTGGGGCATCTTCACTAGGTTTGATTCTCTTTCCTCTTAGAATCATAGAATCATTGAGGTTGGAAAAGACCCTTGGGATCATCGAGTCCAACCATCAGCCCCACTCTACAAAGTTCTCCCCTACACCATATCCCCCAACACCACATCTAAACAGCTCTTAAAACACATTCAGGGATGATGACTCGACCACCTCACTGGGCAGCCTATTCCACTTTTTCTGTGAAAAATTATTTCCTAATGTTCAGCCTAAACCTACCCTGTTTCAGCTTGAAGACATTCCCTCTCATTCTATCACTAATTACCTGTGAGAAGAGACCAGCTCCAACTTCTCCACATTGTCCTTTCAAGTAGTTGTAGAGAGTGATAAGGTCTTTTACACCAAGCTCTTCAGAATGTCTCTGTGGAAACGTCAGTGGAGCTCCAGTACTGTAAAATCCAGCAAAGCTGAGTCATCACATCTGCACCGTTCGGATCTCTTCCATCTCTGAGTAGGATGGGAGCTGTTGCAATGTTAGCAGCATAACCTCTGAGCGTGTTGCGAGTGTCACTTCCTCCATAAAATAAAACAAAACTGAACTGCAGAGTCCTGAAGACTATTGCTTAAGCATGTGAGATAAACACTGGCAAGTGTAATATGCTGATGTGGGCAATGTGAGAAATTATCTGAGGTGGTCCACCAGGCACTGATCTTTGACGAAGGAAACCAGGACTTTCTCTTGTCTGCTACTGACTTACCGGGCTAGTTGAGCAAGCAACTTCATCTCCCTGTCTGTCTTGGATAATAACCTTTCTGGAGCACAGACCACTTCTTGCCATGATTTTGTGTAGTGCCTGGCTACAGGTTTTGTAGCTAGATCTGACTACAGATTGGTAGCCCAATCTCAGTGGCAGAGTCCTCCTGCTGACATAAATAATATTAACATGAGCTAGGGCCTCTCTAGCCCTTGCCAGGCTGAGAACTGGTCCCCTGGATTCAGGGAAATCCCTGTGCTTTGCTCTGGGCAGTGCCAGAAAAGACCAAGAGACAAAGGGAGAAGCTTCTGGGAGGGGGACCGCAGTGCATCCATGCCATGCTGCCCACTTCTGTTTTCAAGCCTGCTGGCTTCACAGGTAGGCAGGACATCAGGAGTACAACATGCTAGATCAGCTCTCAAAGTTGCCTGCTGGGAACAGGACACTAAGGGACATGCATCACAGAATGTCCCCTGGACCATCTGCTGCATCTTGGCCATTCCTCTCCTGTCTGCCCTTCAGCTTTCATCCAGCTAAGTAAGATACTCCACCTCTTCTCCCCGTTCTTGATTTTTACATCTCACTCCTTTTCATTTCTAATGGTTTGGGGTTTGTTTTGTGGGTTTTTTCCCCTCAGACTCCTGTGTGGGCAATTTGGCCAGAGAGAACACAGACCTCTCTTCAGAAAAGCAGGGCAATACTGGGTTATGTACCCTTTGCACCACACAATTTTGGGCCCTTAGATTGAAAGCAGGAGCATTTCCTTGCCTGCCTTGGTCAAAGTACCCGTGCTTGAAGAGTGGAAAGCGGGTATATCCATATCTGGCCACATGCTGTGCACTCATCAGCATCCAGCACCTCTGCAGTAAAAATAGTAATTTATAAATAGGTATATAGGCATCTTTCCTTTCTGGAAATCCTTTGTGTTATGAAATCTGTCAGGTCTGCTGTCTTTGACACTTTGAGGACTCTGTCACAAGTGATCGTAAAGACAAACTTCAGTATATCGCTAGGATTATGGAGCTAAACACACACTGCCCAAAATACTTATATTTAGAGCAAAGGTTGACAGGGCATCTAGCATACAGGTAATCTCACCATCCTTGGTCCCAGCACCAGAATAAGACATGCTTTCAGCATTATAAGTTATTTTCTGTTTGTCCTTTGTTATGAGGAGGTGTTTGGTAGTCTGACCAAGGGTGCATCACCTACCTGGTGATGTCCCCAGCTGGGTCATCCATATGGCCCTGGCAGGTGAAGGGTGATGGCTTGGTTAAGGAGACCAAAGGGCCTGAAGAGGGGAAGAGATTTCCCAGTGCCACGTGGCTCTCTCAAACTGGTCAGGGGCAGAGCCCTCCATACCTGATGCTCAGTCCAGACCTTTCAGCAGCAGAGTTGCTGCAATAGGGGAATTACAATGTCTAATTTACCCGGCTTCTCCTGAGTCAGACAATTAAAGTATAATGGTTTCCACAGCAACATCACTACTGCCACACTGCACCAACGTCACTTTACTATACCCTAATCAGGTGTAGATGCAAGTTACACTAATATATCCATCATGTGGAAAGAGGGTGACGCTTCCCCAATCTTGAGTTCAATTGCAGTTTGAGATGTTGAGGTCAGAAGGGCCCTTTTGGCCCAGCTCACCTTACCTCCTGCATGACACAAGCCTTGAAGTCTGGCCAAAGAGCCTGGCAATTGAAGTACTCCATTGGGCAAATGTAAATTCTTGCTGGCTGCCTTCCTTTGATGTAAAATTGGTTTGCATCCCAAGAAGGTGAAAAAAGTAAAGACTCTAAAATGACCAAGAAGAGTTGATGACAAAGGGACTCGAAGTTTTCCCTGATAAACATCACCAACTGGTAGAATGGCAAAGTGCAGAAGCACATGTATTCCTGGCTGGGACCACAGAAAAATCCCACGTGACCATGCAGGATCAGAAAAGACAGATCCACACCTGTATTTCACATGACTTGGCGGGTGTATTACCACAGTGCCTCCCCCTGCTGTGCAATTTGACCGCTTTCCAAAACCTTAGTGGAGAAACCAGGACTTCTGCTCTTTTGTCTCTTGCTCTGGAGAAAAGGGTAACATTAGGTCAGAGAACCAGCTCAGACGGAGAAGCGCAGCATTTGAGCCCCTACTCTATGAGAAAAAACAGAAGACCTATATGTTTGTGGTTCATTCTGCATGCTCCAAACCCAGAGACGCACAATTTACAGTCATGACCCCCTCACCTTTCTTGCTCCTCAGAGGATAAAATGATTTCCTGTTTATTCCAATGGGCAGCTGTTGTATCCACAGGGGAGAGTAGCACTCATGGTTAACATGGCTGATGTCCAGATACGTTTTAGAGAAGTTGCTTGTTTGCTTGCTGGGCCGATCCAGCAGCTGCTGAACATCCTGCCTTTGGGAGTAGGAGACTCCCAGGCAACTCTCAGATGCTTAAGCATGAGAGAGGACTTTTTCCATCCCCACTGGGATTGGCAGGCACGAAAGAGGTCCTGAGGGCTTCTTCAGAGTTTGCTGTGTGCTGGAGTATTATCAGGAGCTATAGGACTTCCTTCACCTTCTCCACCTGGTTCATCAGTGCGCCAGGGATGTTCTGTGTTACCTAGGGGAGAGTGGAGGCAGTGCACTGGCTTGGGGTCTTATAACCTCAGCAAATGTTGCTAGACACATGGTGGGGTTGCCAAAGCTGTGAGACAACCAGGACCAGTGAAGGAAACCCCCTGCAGTCAGACCTTAGGCAAAAGAAGTCTGATGTGGGCAATCCCTAGAAATCACCAGAGAAATATTATTGCCATGGGAGCCATTCCTTCAGGCTGGTTCTGTGGTCACTTGGACAGAAGAAATTGTCCCAGGACGAGGAGGATGCAGACCCTGGGGAGTTCCCTGCCAGACATGCAATCACCATTGGCCATTTTCGGTCTCCTCCATCAACATGGAAGAGGTAGTTAAAATTCAATGCTTCTGGGAAGGAAGCATCGAAGACAATTATATGCAGGAGAAAGACAAAGCCTGCTGCCTCCTGTGTCTGTGTGTTTCTCTTTTGACTTTAGGAGCACTTCTCATGTTTGCTTTCCTTCTCTGCTTCTGCCTGGCAGGGCTGCATTGTCTGTTCATGTTTTCAAATGCCACAGTGACCCAGATTTGGAACAGGCAGGTGGTGATCCAAGCAGCGGGTTTGTATCTGACTTTGCTTATGCAGTCAGCTATGAATTACTGAAATGGAAAGAAATCAAAACCTAATCCTCAGTGACCCATACACCAGCATCAGAGTTACCATGGAAGTAGGGCACTGAGACATAGGCTGCAAAGTGTAGACATGGCAAGCCAGCCTAATGAGTCAGTTGTGCCCTCTGGTCAAGCAATATCTGTACCAACCCTGTATCCACTCATTGGATTTGCTTTTCAGCAGCGCCTACTGTGTGCACCTCCAGGCTGGGAAAGATGCTGGCTCACAGGCAGTGAAATAGCTGGAGGCTTTGGATGACCCCTATTGAAGTAGTAATTTATTTTAAGCTTGTAAACCAGTTGCTTATTAAATAAAGAAGGGTGTAAATGGTTCTGTTCTGGGTCCCACAGTGAGCAGAAAGAACTAGGTGAAATCTGTACAGCCCAAATTGCTGTAAAAAAAGCCAGCTTCTCTGATTTTTCTGACCGCTTTTGTGGGCTCCCTCATGTAAAGGTGATAGTAGAGCAAAGGGCTGTTGGGGCAGTTAAAGGCTGCCTGGACAGTGCATGTAAGAAGACTGATGAGTGATGGTAGAATCAAGAGAAATACAAGGCTAATGGGGGCTGCTGAGAGGCAGGAGGGGAGATCTTATATAAATTATGCCTGTGCAATCATACTTCTCAGTCCTAAACTGGTTCCTTGCATGTCTATCCTTTAAGACCTTTATGGTGACAGAGAAGTCCAGTCATCCCTCCTGCAGAGCACAGAGCTGGGGCACAGGAAAATAGCATGCCTTAGACCAAGGTGTACAAGGGTTAACAGCAAAGAGGAATGGATTCCAGCTTCTTCAGTCCCAGGCTCTGCTTGCGGGGATTTCCTTCATCCTACAGATGCCACTACGTCCACAGTAGTTCTTAATCCTCCTGGACACTCCTCCAATATTTAAGAGGCAGAGAAACATGCGGTATGATTTTTCACCTCCATAATGTCCCCCTCCTTCTGTTGTTAGCTCTTTCTTGTTTTCCCACCTTTCTTCCATCTCAAGCCTTCCTCTCCTCGTGGCCTGAATCACAACCCTCTCTATGGAACACCTCTGCTCCACAAGAGGCCAGTGAAATGGTGTATAAATCCCCCTGAAGAGTTTTGCCTGGCTGATCTGTATTTGCTGCTGCTTCATTTATGTCTCCTCAGCAACTTTAATGAAATGAAAGCTAATCTTCCTGCTCATGCCATTCATATTGATTTGTGGCAGGATAGTCTTCCCAGTACTGATGTCCCAGGTTTCACTCTCGGTCCCTGCATTAGCAGCAGTGGTGCGCCCATGCTCACCTCCATTCTATTGTCCTCTCACCTTCTCTTCCCTCTTCTCACCCTGTCCAGTTCTCCTCACCCTGTGCCCATTCCTATGGCCTCATTCTGTGCATTTCCTCAGAGCCACCAGCTTCTGTTCAACGCTTGCCCTCTGGCACCTCCTTCACAACCTGTTTGCTCTTTCTGCTGGATGCAGGAGCTGCTTGCTCTGTTTGGGAGCCTGCTAGAGCCTGTAGGCAGCCAAGTGATGATAGTGCTGTGTCCCTTCCACTTTTCCAGTCAAGAGGAAGGCGGGAATGACCCCAGTGAAAAAGCTTTTGTGGATCTTGGTGGCAATCACATTGATTGTAGCGGGATTTCAGGAAGAGTGGGGATCTGGGCCGCATTCTCTGGAAAGAAAGGAGTCGTTGCTTCAGTGAGTTTCAGCCAAATACATTGACAAATAGCAGAGGTGAGGACTGTAATATGTTAGCAAGAGAAAACGTGATTGCAGCGCTTCTCTGCAGAAGGTAAATGGGTTTCTGTTTAAGCGTAAGTTAAATATCAGAGGAATGATGATCTTGCGAATGAAACACAACACCTCTCGGGGTTTATTCCTATATCAGCCCCTAATTTACTGTCTGACCTTCAGTAACTCATCCAAGCCCTCCCTGCCTTGGTCACTTCTTGTGTCAAACAAGCCCAGTGACAAATTCCTTTCTTGTAGAGGTCTTGTGAGGACTATGCATCTCCATGATATCCTGACAGCTTACACTGAAGGCAAAGCATTTTTCTCACCAAGACCGCATTTAATATCCCCAGTGATGTAATGTGGCACATTAGCTCTCCTGTGCTAAGCCTGGAGCCTCCCACTCAGAGCCCACCCCACCTGCCTCAAGCGAAGGCGTGTGTTGTCCCTCCACAGCCACATCTCAACACAGTTCCCTCCTCTCCCCCTGCTTCCCTGGGCATCTTTTTAGCCTCCCTAACACCTCCTCCCTTGCTGTAGCATGCTGGTCTTCAAAGAAGAGCCCTTGCCTCAGCACAGATGGGCACAGCCAATCGCTTCCCTTCAAAGGGAGATGTTGCCTCAGCAACCAAGTTTTGAAGTCAGGCAAAGTTCTGAAAAAGAACCCACCCAATTGTGATAGGAAATGACACTTGGGAACAAATGTACCATGTTGCCATGGCAGCCTGAATACTTGCACGGAACTTGGTGTTTTGAAAATATAAAAAGACTGAACTTCAAGCGAGCCCAACTAACAATGCTTTTTTTCAGGTAGCTGCACAACACCAGGTGTCTGATGTCTATATTTTATACCTGGCGTGGAAGTGAGTCCATCACTTCTAAAATGGAAGTAGCTTCTGATCTCAATCCTACAGAGGACTATTTGAGACTGCAGATTTTTCTGGGTTGCCTGGTCTGGTATTGATCTGTTGGGGTTATTTCTGTCATTTGAAGTCCATCAGGTCTGGGTTGTCTTGGTTTCCACATCTGCGTTTTATCTGTTAGTTTATTTGGTGTGCTTTTGTGCTACAGTGTCTGGGCTAAAAACAGCAGGCGATTTGTCCAAAACTATGGACCTTCTTCCTAGTTCCACAATAATCCATGCCTTTCCTTTGAGCCATGAGGTGCATGAGCTGCTTTCAGGAGCCACAGTCTGCTTCATTCAGCTCTGTGAACTGAACCAGATGTGGTTTGTATCTCCATCACTTAAATGTCTTCTCCAAATTATAGTGAGGAAGAGGAATAATCAGCCTGAGGGTATTCCTGTGCCTGTTGGATGGACTCTCTGTGCAAACCCAAAGGTGAGCTGAACTCCTGTGAAAATCTGTAAGACCATACAGATCTGGAGTTCATCACCATTTCCTTTAGAAAGGATTGACTCTCCTGGCATTTGATATCTGCTTGGTAGGGCTCCCTGTGGCCTACCTCTCACAGAGGAGGGAAAGAAACTGGATTTCAGTGGCCTATTGCTGTTATATATTCACTGTCTCAGGCAGCCAGCCCTCTGGTAAAAGCAGTGTGGGGAGGAAAAGGGCTGTGAGATGCGGAAGGAAAACAGCCGCTTGTCCAATCCTGAGAAGATTAAATCCTGAATGCCTCACAGGAGGAGGGGGGTCCTCTGTATTTAACTGAGAAACAGCCCAGGACCCTGACACCACATTTTGTTCCTCAGCGGAGATGGACCCTGTGTGCCAGCCCAGGCTGGGTACATGCACAGAGGACTTCCTGCCCTAGCATGGACTACATCTCAGAGGTCACGTTCCACCATCACTGGCAAGGACCTTTTGTTTTCCCTTGTTCACTGGAGTGTATTTTCTTATTGCCCAACCCACCCTTGTGTTGTATCATCTGTGGTTCTGCTTCATCTTCATTAGCCTCCTCCCTATTGCCCTGGGTGGTCTGTTGGCTGCTGTTGCTTGTAGGCTGTGTGGGAGTGACCTAATTTGGAGAGACTGTAGAAGGAGCATCAGGAAGCCCGTAGGGGAGCAAGGATTTCTGTACTCCTTGGCAGGAGCTCAAGCCACGTACCCAACCCCTGCAGCTCCTGGGCTCTCATCACCGGGTCACCTCCTCCCCTGCTCCACATATACATCTCACCCCAAACTTCTCCTCTCCAATTTAAGTATTGAGAAGACGGTTTATCTCAAGTGCTTTGGAGAGGGCGTCACTGTTCTTAATTACTTGGCATTGCAAAGGTTTCTAGTCTTTCGTTTCCACTTGATAATTTTATTATGGAATTATTTTTTACTCCAGGCTCTCTCCTTTGTGTTTTTGTGCGACATTTACAATAGGGACTCCTCAGTGCTTGTTCTTGAACAGCTCAAATGAGAGATTGGCTTTAGACAAAACACGCAGCGGGCTCCAAGGAGGCCAGCAGAGAAATACCAACTGTTCTATAAGGATGTACTCTGCTTAGTCCCAGCTTCCCAGCCTTTGGTCCCTACACCTGCCTTTTTTTTTCTTGGCCTCAAGGTCTGCAGCAGACTCAAGGGAGAGGACCAGTCCTGTGCTCAGTGCCAGGTTCCTCTTTGCAGCAGTGCCCTCCCCACTCTATCAGGGACCACAAGGCTATGAGCTTCATCTCTTACGGGGTGCCCTCTGCCACTCTGCCTAATTTTTGCTTCTTATCTACTTATCTATTGTTTGTACGAAGCCATGCCAAAGTGTGGAAAGGTATGGTGCTTAAGGGGAAGATAAAGATGGGATATGGGGAAGGGTGTGAGAAGAAATGGAAAGGATGTGAAATTACTTCAAATGTTTACTTGAAATGGAGCCCTTGATCTGAGCTTGTTAGATGTCTGTGGCAGTTTTCCTGGAGACTAATTCCACAATTGCACGATAAAAAACCTGTATAAAATCCATAATCATCAGTACATTTGGGATTGTTCCAGTTAATCCAGAAGAGCGCTGGCTTGTGCTCAAGCCTATAGCAATCCTATTCAAGAGGTTTATTTGGTGTCATGAGGGCTAAATATGCTTCTGAGACCCATACTTTATAGACTTACAGGGACAGAAACCTCTTTTCTATCTACAGAAGAAAAAAAGAAAAAGCCTATTACTGGCAAGCATCATTTACCAAAACTAAAATATTACCCTGCCCACGATTCTGCCTGCCGCTTTTTGTTATTTTACATGGAACAGGCCTGTCTTCTGAATGCATGTGGGATAAAAGGGTATCACAGTCAATGCATGAGTAACAGGACATCAAAAGTATGTAGTGTGTACCCCAGCCTAAGCCAGTCATCCTGCCCCACCAGCAGAGACTTTCATGGAGTGGAATCTTGTAGGGTTTTCAGATAAGAGTGAAGGTCTGTTTCGTGTTATGTTAGTATTTTCCCCAGGGTTGTAGTTTGTCTCTCTGTTAGGAGGGATGAGTAAAGCTGGATTGGTGGGAATGAAGCAGAAATGGTTTCCTAGAGAAGTCCCAGTGGATCCGTGGTGGTTGCTTTGCTAATACTTTATTGCTCAGAGTTGACTCACTCTGTCCAGAACGGACCTGATCAGCAGTGGCAGAGTCTGCCTGACAGGACAAAGCCTGGTGACATGGATTTTTCCAGGATGGTGCAGATGGCCACATGCCACTACCTCTGACAGTTCCTCACAGGGCCTCTAAGTAAGATTTCTGCAGGTAGGAAGTGTTGTGTGACTATGCAGTTGGCTGCAGTTTTGGTGCATTGCTTGTGTTTTGCCACTTTAGATACATGCAGGAGTTTGTGTGTGTGTCTGTGTGCGCTCATCTGTAAGTTTTAAATCACCATGCCCCTCAGCCAAAGGAAACTGTAGCACCTTGTTCCCAAAAACCTTTGAGAACTGCCAGCTGAAAACATCGCCAGCATAAATAACCAGGGAGACTTTCAATTTCCCACACCCCAGAACAGGAAAATGGCTGCAATTTCTCACTATTCTTTATGTATTGGTGTGGGATTTTTTTTTTTTAAAAAAGGGTCGGCTCATGGCTGAGTGAATTCCTGCTTTCTGGTCTCGGCAGCTGGCACAAACCTCTGTTTATAGTATGTGTACAGATGTCCAGAATCAGCCCCTGTCCTCCGGCTGGACCAGTCCACAGCCTTCTGCCACCCCTGAACCGCCCCTGCGCTGAAGCTGTGGGAATTAATTACAAAGTCACGGAAGGAGGAGAGGGAAGAAGTAGCTGAAGGTCACACCAGGTTTTGGCACCTGCAGGACAGAGGGGAGGGTGGCATTGCTGACAGTGCCAGGAAGGATGAAGGGCAGATGAGAGAGGAGAGATTAGGTGTTTGGTGTTAGTGGCTGCCACATATTATGCAGAAGGAAATACGAGAAAGGTCATGGGGAATCTACATCAAGGAGAAAGATCAGGGAAAGGACATTGCAGAGATGCCAGAGGAAAAGCCAGTAGCTAAGGGGACAAGACTAAGGTTGGTGGAGGGGGAAGCAGAGGAGACCCTGGTGTGGCAGAAGAAAGGGCATCAGAAAGGAGGTACTTAGGGAGGGACCAGGGGCTCTACAGGTTCTTTATGTGGGCTGAGGCAGGTCCAGCAGAACATGGCTAGGGTGTCTCTGCCACTGGACTACCTACACCTACGGTAGTGTAAGGTTGTCCCAGCAGTGAACAGTCCAGCAGTCCTAGGAGTGACAGCAGGACACAGGGCCAGTGTAGGCAACCAGCTTTGGAGCTATGGGTCACAGACCGCCTCAGTGCAGCAGGAGATAGCCAGTGGGGTTTGGTACCCCATCTGGGAAGGAAAACTTAGGAAGCATGAGCAGTGACAGAGCAGCAGTGAGCAGGACTGGGATGGACTCAAACACAACTTGCAACCACTACAAAAAATGCAGCTGCACACTCACGGTAAGCAGATGCCAACTGTTGGCCAAGTTGGAAAAAGGGTCAGCATACACCAAGGTAAATACAACCTGTCATTGAGCAACATGCTTTCTCTCTGGCCTCCTCTGCATCAAAGGAATGCCTAGTCCTTAAACACAAGGACACTGGTTTCCAGAAGATACACGCTCCTCCTGGACATTTACTTGCCACCTGAAAAACATCTCTTCTCCAGGGAGGCAGGCTGACATATCTCTGAGGTAGTAGGGGTAGATACAGCCCAGCTCCTAGCAACCATGGCATAGCCTTTCTTGGGCCCCAGGAGAGCCAGGGCTGCACTCCTGCTTCATGTGTGCGTCCCTGAGGGCCTCAAGTTTGGCCCTGCACTGATCTGGACTTAACATGTGACCAGTTGTTAACAGCTGGTGTGAGCTGCAATGCCAAAAAGGAGTTTTTGAGCAACTGTTTTGTCAACAGAGCTCTCACCCCTAAAGAGAGGAGGGCCAGCATCTCCTCTTGGGATCCATTTGCACCCAGCCCAGAGTCCAAAAACACTATTGCTGTGCAGAGACAGTGGCAGCATAGCTCCTGTGTCCAGGGGAATGTGCAGAACACAGCAGAAAGAGACACAAGTGTTTTGATTAAGTTAACACCCAGGAACAAGTGAAATCAGAAAGGAGGAGGGAAGCATTATCTCTAAGTACTGAGGCCATCAGGATGGACCTGGAGTACAGCAGAGTGGAAAAAGTGACAGCAGGTATACTAAAATAAATGACTCGAAAAAAGGTCGGTCATACTTGATTTGCCAGAGCCAATTTGTAGTGAGCATGTAGGCTGTGACACAGAGCAGTGGCCACTTTCAGATGATTCGTTTTGAGGCAACTGTGAATCTATCATCTTGAGAACCACTGCCCTTAGAGCCTTCAGGCAGTGACGTCTAACCCAAAAGAGGGTGGATTTCAGCAGAAATGGAATGCAGGAGGGCGCAGGCAAGGGTCTTTTTAACACTGGTAGGCAAAGCTGATCAGCAAATGAAAAATTCTAGTGAAATTAAAAAAATAATAGATTTTTTTTCAAAACTTCATGTTCCTAATATTTGCTTTGTCACAGAGAAAAAAAAAAAAAAGTTGGGATTTCAGAAGAAAAAAACCCATCATTTTTAATTTTCAATAGTACTTTTTCCACCAAAGCCAGGAATGTAAATTGATAAAGATGGAATTCATCTTGGAAGGAAGGAAACAGATCATCTCTAAAGAGATGGCTTTCCACAACAGTGTTTTGCCATGCCATGTCCCATATCTCTTTCAGCTTGCACAGAGAGTCATTCCATGAGTACCCACTTAGAACACCCTTCGGTAATAACATCCTCTCAGCAGGGTCTTCCTGGGACAGCCCAGACAACAGAACAAAACATTTCTTCTTCTAAAAACAGCTCCCAGACAGTCTCTGGGCACTCTTAGTCTGGTTATGTAAGTGGCTTTGAGTACAAGATGTGGTTTGGCCATTAGAAACTCCCACCCTTAAACAAATTTACATTGGTGCTTCACGGGCAATGTTTACTCCTGCTTCCCTGAGTTCCAGCAGTCAAACAAGTGGGCTTTACTTAATGAAAAGCACTCTGCAAGAGTACTCCCTTAGCAGGGAGATGAAGGGGTCAGGAAAAGAAATAAATGGGGAAAAAAGAGATGTATATCTTCTTCTCTTTGAACTGCAGATTTGTGGCAGGATTGCCTGTTCTGCAAATCCATTATACGTGGGGTTGTTTGACTTCGGAGTCAAAAATCCATAAAGCAAACTAATTAATTTTAAGCTTCCCACATGGATCTCAAAAAGAACAAGATATTCCTTCTCACTGCAGCACTATTGGGAGTCTTTCATTATTTGATTGGTAGTTTTTTTACCTTTCCCTACCCTAGCAGGGTGGGATGTGTTTCTGAAGGATACTGTACCTCGTTCTTGCCTGAGCAGGACTCCCCATTTCATTACAGAGCACAAGCCCAGCTGAGAGGGGTCAAGACCTTTAGAGAAAAGGGTGGTGTTACCACATCACAGAAAAGCTGGATTCACCAGAGGGATGATTGCCATCTGACCCTGTAAACGAATGTTCTCAAATATAAGTCTCAAAGATTTAATAAGATGCTGGTATTGACTATTAAATGGAGTCAAACTGTTCAAAAAACACTCAGAAGATTAATGGTGGTGTTGTAGCAGCCTCCAAACCCCTTTTCCCTGGTGCGTTGTGTTTGCTCTGGCTCTAGGAGCAGGGCTGCACCAAGTCTCAGCACAGCCATAGTCACAGAAGAGTTCTCTCTGGGATCCTGCATCCAGAAGGCACGAGAGAAATTACAGCAAAATAAGCTGTTAAAGAGCTGTTCCATTCACAGCAGTGAGCTGCAAAATGAAAAGGACACCTGTTAGCAGACCCCATAATTCTCCCACTGTACATCCAGTGCAATGACAGAAAAAAGAGTCAAGATTTCCAAAGTAGATTGATGTGATTCCTGTTGGTGGAGCTGATGCACTCACAAGGTAAAAAGAGCTGTGGCAGTGCAAACCCATGATCCAGCTTTTCTTTGCCTCTTTCAGAAGACAGCTTTGCATGCATAAGGAAGAGTATGGCACACAGGGTAAATCTGGAGCTGTCTTGCCTCAGGAGAACCTTTCCAAAAATCAATGGTTATGAAAATTTCTTAGTTGGGAGATGCTTCTGGGTGACTGGAGAACCCAGTTACAGCTGCCACAATACCTTGGGAAGAAGTTCCCCTGTAAAATAATGAGCTTTTTTTTTTTTTTTTGCTAAGATTTAGAGAATGCTTACTGCTGTCACTTTAACTGCATTTTTCTATTTGACAGTCTTCAAAGCTTTGTAAAATTGTAGGAGACTGAACTGGATGTATGTGTTGGAATGTGATCTGAATTTGATGTTTCAGCTTAGACTATTGCTAGAGAGAAATACTCCCAGCAGCAATGATGAGCAAAAAAGTATCCCAACTATCAAGGGAACAGAGGACACAAGTAACTCTGAACTCTGTTATTATTTATAAGATGAGAATATTTCTTATTCCTAAGAAATAATGTCCAAAGTTATTTTCGTAGAACAGTTTTGAAAAGCGCCTCAGTGCTAAATTCTATGAGCAAAAAAAAAGGGTTTATTGGTGTTTCTGAACCTCTCTTCCCAAATCCAGGTAGCATACAAGATTTTCCAGGAATCTTAAATGATTATTTGGCCAGTGAATACATGGGGTGTCACACCTTGCCTGGTACTGAGCTTACACTCCTTCACACAAGCAAAGTCTACTGTGGAGTTTTCACCTTATGAAAATGTTCCTAGAGTGATGGAAGAGGAAGAAGTTTAAACAACTGTCGAGAAAATAGGGTTATGCAGGATTCAAATGTTTCACATAACAAGCAAAATTAAAAAAGCAAACCAGACATTAGAAATTAACAAAACAACAGAAAGCAAAGCAGAAATATTTTGAAATACATCGGTGATCCTCATGGAGATGCCCTTTATACAACCTATTGCCATTGGGCTTGCTTTCTACTCACCATTTAAGGAGCTCTTTGCATTCTGTGTATCATTGCAGCACTGATCCTAGTATACAATGAGTAATTGTGTTTGCTTTCAGTGAAAAGCTCCAGTCCCCTAGCTTGGTTTCTATAGCCATGTTCTTGTTACCATTATTGAGATGGTGCCTGATATTGTTCCACTTATTCATTAATAACATGTGTTGTGGCTTCTTCTGATGTAAACATTAGCCAGGCTTTCATGAAGTTTTTAATAAACTTCTCCACCACCACATACATTAAAATGAAAAATTATTGATGACCCCTCTTGCAAACCATTAATGATGACACGCAATTTGGCTGATGAATCACAAGGTTGCTGTAGATTTAGGCTATGTTTGTGTCCGTCTCAGTGGAGTCTGTCCCCTTCTTCTCCATGGTAACTGCTCTGCTTCTGACATCACTAGCCAAAATAGAGCATGGAGGTTATAAAATCCTGAGGGGGTGTGGGATGGGGAATGGCAGAGACAGGATGAAAATATAATTCAATAAAGGAATAAAAGAAACTTTCTTAACGCTTAAGTCACTGGGCAATGTCCTGTGCATCATTCAGGCAAAGGACATCTGAAACCTGAGAAATGGGTATATCAGCATTTTGGAGCTGGAAATTTGGGTAAGGTTGTTGAGACAACTTGGAAAGCAAAACAATCTGTCTCTTCCTTTGGCCTGAGACATGATGCACTCCATCCATATGATTTTCTTTCTTGGCATAAAAAATCCTCTTAATCACAATAAGAGTACAGAGCCCCATGTTGGGAGTCCAGAAAGGTCTTTGGCAACTAGGGAAGACAAATCTCATAGTGCGATTTGAGTGAGCCAGTACTACTTAGTCTTTATTACAATCTGTATCTCTCACCTGGGACACTGCTTTTCTAAACCCAGACCCCAGAAACAATGAGATATACGACAATCTTAACTTCAATTAAACAAAAAAAAAAAAAAANNCCAAACCAACAGCAAAAAAAGAGCAGGCTTTGTTTTAGGACACCCAAATCTGACAACAGATTGGGAGACGAAAATGGCCAACATACCACCAAGTTCAGTATCAGAAGGGAAAGACAATGAACCCAAAACGTCTCAGTCATTAACATTTCACAGTTTAAAGTACAATTGGGAATTTCTTGGATCCCAATTTAATACTCTGGAGCTGTCAGTACTGGAATTCGGATGCCTCTAGAGGACAGAGAATCTGAGAAGTTGCAATGCAGGCTGGAGGGAGACTGCGGGCATGGGGAAAGTTCGAGAGGATGGGAGGATGTTTAGGCTCATCTCTGCTCATTAAACCAAGGCTGTCAGTCTTGGGAGGGTTAAGTGTTTCCAGGGGAATGGAAACTCAGCTCCAGCCTTGTCAGAGCTCTGACGTGACAACACATATAAAATAAACAGAAGTGAAGCGTTAAGATAATGCACATACACCAGGTCTGCGCAATGTCGGGATCATTTTGGTTCACTTCACAAATCTATCATTCCTTTCTGACTTGCATGGTTAGCCAATTTTAAACGTCCTGTGGACTGTTTAATTTAGAAGAAGAAAGCCGATAATGGAGCCCTGTATTTCCTTACTGCAACCCTGATTTATTTACAAAGAAGGTACACGAGACCCTCTTTCCTTGTACAAGATAGGAATGAAACAGCAGGAAACAGTTTCTTTGTTCTCAATTCTGAGCCAACACTTAGTCCCAAAATCTTTTTCTCTATGTTCTTTCATTCCAGTCTTTTCCCTTTCTCAGTGCTAGCTTTTTCCTTTTATTCCCCTCCCAGAAACCAGATGTGTGTAGGGGTCTTGCTTATTAAATATCTTCTAGGAAAATGTAAAAAGCAAGTTGTCCAGTAAACAGCAGAAAGAATGCAATGTGAGTTCCTATAAATTTGCACCCACGGTCCCTGTCTCTATCTTCACTCAGAGCCCAAACAACGCAGACAGTGATCATCTGGCTAACAACCACTAGTAGTTTGGCTTGACAACATACCAAACTGGAAAAATAAATGTTAAATCTACACTCTGGCCTTTCCCTCAGCAAGTTCCTAGCTTAGCTATTGATTTTTCAGGCAACTTGTAAGAATCTGTTATCTTTGTGAGTTTCGCTGTAGAAAGTAAGGAGACTGATGGCCAGACAGTGTTGTATCATGTCTTATTGCCTTAGGAAACTCAGATGAAAACAAAATAGCCTATCTTTCTTTTTTATTTTTTATTTCAATGAACTAAAGAAAGAAACAAACCAGGAAAGAAGAAGGAAGGGAGAAAGAGATAAGGGAAAAATATAGGGAACAAAGGAAAAGTGCATTTTAAGCCAACATGAGAGATGTAAGAAAGAAGGGAAAAAGCAGTTGAGGAGAAACAGAGATGAAGAATCAAAAGTAATCTACACATATAATTTAGGTAAAGGAATTTTACTGTGCTTATTTTATAAAATTAATTAAAGCTGCCTTGCAAATACTGGTGCAATTAAATCATATTTCTCTATTGAAGTCAAACATGAAAGAATAATAAAATTTAGTTATGCCATCTGCAGAAACAGCTGTCAAATGTCTGCTGTCTCTGTTTATTTTGTGAATCTGAATGAGTTTGGATCATTGCATGTATACACAGCAAATATACACGATTCTATTAAGAGCACAGGTGACATGATGCGGTCCTTTCACAAGCTGGTTTTAGCCAGGTGCTTAAGCAAACATGTTCCAAAATAGTTTTGGCTGAAACGATGGATATTACGCTGCAGTCAAAGGCTGAATGTTGATATTTGGACTGGTGTTCAGCAGGACTGAGAGCCATAGCAGGGAGCTGTCAAAGAGATGCAGCAGGTCTCAGCCTGTGTCTTCAGCTCTGCCCCAGCACCATGGGATGCAGGACCAATGGACCTTCAACCACCTCCTTGGCCCCTCTTGTCTCTTTAATATCAGGGTCTCCCAGGTACTGCAGAGTATCTGCTGCCACGTGGCTCCAGATTCGAGAGCTATGGTGTGGTCCACCATACTCCAAGTCTCCTGCCCAACTCCACGTGGTGAGAAGCTTCCCTTCCTGCCTCCACCCCTCTCGTCACCTCTCCTCCCTCTGGCATGGTGCATGGCCCCGGTGAGCAGAAAGAACATGCCATTCTCTGATGGAGACGCTCCACCTCCAGCCCTTACAGTCATGCGCCCATAAGATGAAGGCTGCACCAGCGTTAGCAAGGATGCCACAGTGGCAGAGGTGTCATATGGGATCACGGGTATGCAGCCATTCAAGATGACACCTTCACTTGCTTCTACAACCAGGTAAGAAACTGACACAGAGCAGGAAGGGGAATGCAAACAATCATCATGGGGTGACTCAGACCTGAGCAAAGCAAGTCCAGAGGCACAGACGTTAGCTGAAGGGTGATGAAGAATCTCGCCACCCCTTTCCAGGTCACTGTGCTCCAAGGGTGGGCATCTGCACATCCCAGGCGTTAGCCTCCCACCTCACCTTCTCCCCCATCTTGCATTGTCACCACACCATGATGTGTGTGCAATTCCTCACCATGCCACAACCACTCTGGGGGGTCACAGAAAGTTGCACCTGGCAAAGGCTGACTGAGCATATAGATATCTTAAAATCAGTGAGAAGACAAGGCACAGGTGACAAGAATCCACCTGAGAGCCTAAACTGCAGCTGACCCTGGAGCTGGCATCCAGCTAAAGGAGCAGAGAAGATTTAGGAGTAAACAGGCAGTAAACCTAACTCTTTTAGGGTAAAGATGGAGCTCATTTTTCTAGACTGATTGGAAACCATTGCTGCCCACCTCAAAGGTGGAAAAAAGGCATTTTGCTCTTTGGGGTCAGATGTCCTGTTCCTCTTCTGTGCGGGCTTGAGACAAAGAGTTTTTTAAGGATACTTGGTCTTGTGCTGATGTGGCAGGTTTGCTCATTTGTACAGAGTTGCCCGGAGACCTGGTCAGCTTCTTACGGTCCCCATGTCTCATGAGAGCCTCAGGACAAGGAGCTTCCAGCTGCTGCCTAACGTGGCCGTTTCTCCCTTGTCCTGGGTTAAGCAGCAGATGTACCAAGTGACAAACGTGGGTTTGCTCCATCCACGTGACAGTGAATAAAACCTGGCTGTATGATTCAGATCATGCAGATGCTGTGTGATCTGAGCAAGGATGCAAGGGCTGATGCGTAGGTTGGAAGAAAGTGGAAGAACCTGCAAACTGGTATCCTCCTTTATCAGGCAGGGAGGCAGGTGCTGATTAAAACGCAGTTTTTGGTTTCTCCAGCCATGGCTTTCCTATTTCATACCACCTGTGCCCTCAACTTTGTGATCTGCTTCAGGAGACATACAATGATCCAAGTTTCACAGTGTTCATATTTGATTTCAGCAGTGTGTGCCAGGTTTGTGTCAGTGAGAAAGATGGGGTGGATCTTGATTAAGTCTTACAAGAACAGCAGATTTAGATACAAAAGGGAAATGACAAAGATGGCAGTTGAATGATTTTAACTGGGGAGTTTATGGATTCCCTGGTGATTTTTGGCAGCTGTTCTCAATAGTACCCTGTAGCAAAAGACACACTTCTGGGTGTCGGGTGGAAACATCATTGCTGCCTGGCTGGGATGAGCACTCTTGTGCTGTGGAGGGCCAGGTGCTGCAGCTTGGTTGCCCAGAAGGCACTCTGGGAGGCAGAGGATGTCTGCCTGCTCATAGGCAGCGGATGTGATATGATAGCGTGGCTCACTGCCATTGGACCCAAGTTGCAGCTATTACTGAGGGTAATTACAGGTGTTGCAATTTTATCAGTGTGCTTTTTTCAGCACTGTGTGCCTTAGCACATTTCAAAAGAGGCAAACAACCGACAATAAGCATGCTAATTAGCAGGCAGCGCTGATGAGAGATACCAAAGAGATGCTGGAGAAAAAAAAATAATGCCACAAATCATTCATAGGGTTGGATTTTGTGGCTCTCAGCCAAACTCACATCCTGCGGTCAACCTGCTGGCTTTGTGGAGTGACATTTCTAGCTTTTGCAGTCACATTTCCCTTTGGCACCTTTTCTGTGCTGAAGACGAGCCCGTGCTGCAGTCCCTGATATAGCAGAAACGGGTGCAGATGGGCTGGTACCAATCATACCTGCGGCAAAGCCCAGCACAGCCTGCAAACCCTGCGGCAGGCAGGCACCTGCTGGTGACGCAGGCAGCCCAGCTGTGCTGCTGTGGCCACACTGCTGGCCAGGCTTGTTTTGAGCAAGGATGTCCCTGGGGCAAGCCAGGCCAGGCATGTGCTCTGCACACCAGGTCCCAGTTGGAAGCCTGACTCCTGGGAACGCCAGGAGGCTGCTAGGTCTGCTCCTGCCTGAAGGAGATGGCACCTGGCTTCAGAAAGAAATCACAAAACCTTCTCTTTCACATTCCCCTAAACCACATGGAATTTGTCCTTTTTTTCCCCTTCTTTTTTTTTTCTAGGCTCTCTTCTAAGTGCTTTCTCAGAATTTCCATGAAAACTAACCCACAGCGTAATGGAAATTGAATTAAAAAATACATTATAGCTTTTTTCTTGCTGGTCTCAGCTTTTTTAAGGTGAGAATGTCATGATGGATAAATGAGGAAGTTAATTTCCATTTTAATTTTAAATTGCAATGGTGTAGGTCACCCACTTTGTTCCCCAAATGAGGCACCATGTGCTGAAAGCTGTTATCTCTAGCCGTGGCTGTATTAAGAAGTGGATTACATTAACTTCATGCTATAAATAAGCTGCTACAAAACTCTAAGTGTGCCTACTGGGTGGATTTGCAAAGGCTACTGCTAGCCTAGCAAAGCCAATCTTCATCAAGAAGCTGTTCCTGTAGCTAAAGGTGAAAGAGGATGGTCCAACATTCGGCTTAAAATGGTGGAAATCAAGGCTCTGACTAAGAATGGATAAAAGGGAGTCCTTCCTAGTGTGCATTTTCAGTGGGGTAAATAGTGACTTTTTATGGCATTAGAGAGGAGAGGTAGAAGGGATTGATTGCGTCAAACTGAAAGAGAAAGTTTTACATCATTTTTTCTTAACACAAAAACTAAAAACATGAAAAATAGTCCTTCAGATCATCAAGAAGACTTTTTCTTCAGGTCAGGAGAAAACACTTCACTGTTGTCTCGTGTATCTTCTGCAAATCTGACTCTCTGTTTTTTTTTAAACAAAAATGCTAGTTAGCTATTCAAACAAAACCCACTGTTTTAAAATTCAATGGCTGGAGTGCTGTTTGAAAGCCTGAAGTCACTCTGAAAAATGTTGATGCAATTTAGGCTTTTCCAAAATGGAACATCTCATTTTTCACTTGTCTAAGTGACATTGCGTGGCATTTTCAAAATTCCTCCTTCTCTTCACAGTTTTTCTTTTACAGCTGATTCTGACCCAATTTTGCAACTAGTTCCATTTAGTGTTTGTCAAAAGTCTTCTGTGTTTGTGCTGGGGAGAGAGGCCAGAAGAAGACCCAGACTGCAGCAGCAAGAAGGGCTGTGTGAGCAAGGAGTGGAGTGGATGGTTGAGCAAGGGGCACAGCTGCTAAGGGTCCTGTCCACCATCCTCACTAGGAATGCTTAAATTCAGTAAAAGTGATGTCACAACAAGGACACAAGAAGTGGGAGGAAAACCTGTATTGCAGGAGATGCTTGGAGAAGAACTGAGGGGAGACAGAGGGAGAGTTAACTGAACAACCAAAATAAATGGGGAGTGTATTCTCTGGTGACAGTAAAGTTGCACTAATTCATCCCAGCTCACTGAGGGACTGACTGCAACAAAATTGATTTAAAGCAGACTTGGAAACTATTAAAATGGTTGCTCAGAGGGTTAAGGTCAGCCAGCTGAGCAGTATATCTTTGCCTGAGCTTGCCCAAGTGGGAATGGTGGGAATGGAGAGAAGCTGAAGTCCCAGTTGTGGGTACAGATAGGCTTTGCAGGTTGGGTGCAAAGCTGGCAGATGAGTCTGTTGCCCATTAGCCTGCAAGTCTTAAGACTGTGACCTCTCATCCACACTTGCAATAATCTGGGCTCTGTTCACAACCCTACGTCAGTAGGAGGAGCCAGCCCCCCGCTTCCCCCCACCTATTGCCCCCACCTATAACCTGGAGTGAAAGCGTGGACATGTTCTCCAAATCCACCCCTCCTTGGGAAACACCATGCTTCCTGAAGGCAAAGCCTCTGTTGTTCAGACACCTGCTGGGTTTCTTCACAGCCCAGGGTCCCAGCCACCCTCCTGCAGCAAGGTGGCAGTGCCAGACCCACAGCATGCAACAAAGCTGACCCACAGAGGACAATAGGGGCCACCTCTGCTGGCAGTAAAGCAAAGCAGGGGCAGGAGCCCACTAGCACATGAAGATCAGAAAATCTAGGAAAGAGTTCCAGGAAATGGCCTCTTAAAAAGCTGACAGTTTTACCCTCTTGACTTTTTCTGACCACCCATCCCTCTATGATGGCTGGGGATGTGAGTGTCTGGTTGGGCTGTGCAGTGCTGGTTGTCGCCAAGCGGACCCTCCAGGCCCGTGGGGACCTGTCCTCCCTCCTATTATTTACGCACTGGGCTGGCTTCCATGAAAAATGACTGTAGATCTGTTTCTCTTCATGTCTGTGTTATTCTGTGATATTTAAGAAGAAGAGACTTATCCATGGGAAAGAGGACTCACTTACGGGACTGGAGGAAGCCCACACATTTTAAGTATTCCTCAAGGATACAGAATATATCCAGGGATAAAGGAAGTCTGGCAACCTCAGTCTTGTGCAAGAAGTTAGTGGAGGAAGCTCTGCTCTAGAGCGCCCAGGCAAGTCCCCTAGCTTTTAATCAATGAAAATAACCTCCTCTAAAAATAGCAGCTGGAAGCGCAAAAGCTCAATGCCTGGTATATCAACACCTTCACTCAGTTGCTACATCATCCCCAAGTATTTAAGTGCAGTTGTGCTCTGCTTGCACCGAGCCTTACATGCAGGTAGGGAAAGTACTTTTAGAAGCCTCTCACAAGCACCAGCTGGCACAAGGCTGTGCAGAGGCTGGTGTGGTACAAAGCTGATCTCTTAAGGAGAAGGAAGCAGCATTCAGCTAGGTCTCTTGGTTTACAACTGTCACAGAACACAGTCGTCTCAGTAGGAGAAGGGGACAGTATAGACCCCAACCTGAGCTACAATTGCTTGGAAATGTAGAACTGAAGAAGGGTTAAATAACACCACATTCAGTATTTACAAGCAGGAGATCACACATGCACAAAAAGAACCTGCTGAAACGTGTCAAAGTAAAAATGAAATATCTGAGCAATATCTGAGCAATGTGTTTGTACACAAAGTAAAAAGATCTGGTGAAAAAGGAAGAGTTTTAATTGTAAAAAAACAGGCTATCTGATTCCCTGGTCTAATCCCTTAGTTTAAATTCACAAAAATGGTTTCTGTCATGACAGGAGCTGCAGGCACACAAACCTGTGCTGTGACGTGGTGGATCAAGAGAATTCCTTTCACTGAAGGGGGAAAGAAATAATCCCCTGTAGTTTGTCCTTCATACTTCTGACGCTCATCGGACTCCTTGGTTTGCTGATTTGACTCACTGTGATGGCAGAAAATTAGCTCAGCCACAAAATAAAAATTGCTGTTTGCTGTTAAGCCGTTGAGTTCAACTGAGCTCTAGCACGGGAAGGACAAGGGCTTGTGGATGGGATGGGGTTTGGTTCAGAAGAGGATGGGACAAGGGTGCTAATGAGCACAAGGGTCTCTGGGAAATAAGACTCTGGGGGAGGAATACCGATCAGTGGTCTAATGTACAAAAACACACAGTATAAGGGGTTTGATTCCACCAAAACACCTCTATCCAGGACCTTAATGTATATGAAGGATGTACATTCCAGGCCCCTTTTGCATCTTCACAGAAGACCTCTGCTGTTCTTCACACATGCCTTCCCCCTCAGGCTACACACAGTACATGGTTTTAAGCTATTCTTGCCTGACTCGGTCATAACTCCTTCCTGCTATCCTAGGATACTTCTGTTAATGCTGTTATCAGTGGATATTAAGCCCTATTTTCACTGTCAGACTGGAGGGATTTTTCTGTCAGCCCTAGACTGGTTATTGTTGACACAAGACCGACACAAGACCTTGATGTGGTGCTTTCCATTCCTCCTGTCCATACATCTCCTTGGCTGTCTCACTTTCCCCAGAGCAACAGAGACGCCTCTCCCCTACTTATTGTGTGGAGCCATTGGAGCTAAACTTCTCAAACAGAAACACACTTACAGCGGTTTCACAAGCTTTTAAAATCCAAGGACAACCTTTCCTTTCTGAAAGGACTCCAAGGACATCTTATGTTGTGTCTTCTTGGAAGTTTTTATGCACAATCCAGTAGCATTTAATCCATTAGAAATGCACCTATTAGTTCTGTATATTCCAGCTGTGTGTGTATTTTCCAGCTTCTATAGCAGAGGAATCATGAGTGGCAGAAGGCTAGGAAAGAAAGGGATTTGAAGTGCTTCACTTGGTCACAGCCTGGTATTTCTCAAGTACCACCTGAGGATACCATGCTGTAAGGGATGTTCCTACCTTTCTCTTCACTGATAGCTACCATCTCCCCTGCCCATCTTTCTGAATGAGACTGTATCTCGATTTATCCTTCAGTATACTGGTTTGGAGACCAAAAACAACGGAGAATTAATTTTTTTTATTTTTTTTAATTTTTTTTCTGCAATCAAACCCTGTACTCTGGGTCACTTCAAGAACAGAGGACCACCAGCGTCAGGGCAAGGGAAGGAGTGAGAGCACCTGTATGGCGAAAGCGTACAGGACAACCTTTCCAGAGGCGGGTGGTGACTGGATTTGAAACCACAAGTGTCAGATGATACTGGTCCAAAGGATGGGGAACACTGCCCAAGGACCTTGATGCTGGCCTAGATGATGTACTGCTAGTATCTTCCATTTATCTAAAACTGCTGAGCCTCCCTGACACATTTCTTCCCTTGCTATAGGTATTCACTGAAAATAGCTGTTAAAACTGAAGCTTTGTCTTTAGAAAAGAGTAATAATCAAACCCTCAGCAATGCAAGAGATTATAGGTTTAAGAGAGTCCTTACAAAGAGGACTGAAATCAGAGAGTGCTAATATTTTCCTCTTCCAGCCACTCACTCAAACCCAGTTTTGGTCAAGTGGTTCCTGCCTGCTGGATTTTTCATTGAGCTACATAAAAAGAGGTGAAATGGAGAGGATCCTTAACTCAGTGGCCAGATGCCAACATCACAGCCCCCCAATTCTGTTTTCAATGGAACTGAAGGGATCAAATGGATTATGAACAGCACCTTTTTCACTTTGTCTAAGTATTTTCCTCCAGGGTCCTCTTGTGGTGGTGAGTAGCTTGCCTTATTGCTATTGCAGCTGTACCTTTTTTGTGGATAAGTGAAAGATTTCACTCTTCTGGACTGCCAATTAGGTGGCTTTCACTACCAGCTAGAGCCAGAGGGACAATTGAAATAAAGTGCAGCCTTTTGTCCTGCCCTTTGCAAAAGGAACTATCAGCCATCCCAGACAAGAATAGAGACTTGTCCCACCCCTTGCAGTCCAAAAGATGGAACAGAATATCTTTCAAAATGTTAGAAATATATATTGATTTATCACAATTCTTGTTTCCCATTTAAAGAAACAACTTGTCAATTTTTTATGTCCCCTGGCATTTTATTTTAGCGGTTTGGCTCTTTTCTGGACCTCTATTCAAACTATTACTGCAAGTTAGGGACCAGTTTTAGACTAGCTCTTACACACAAAACAGGCTTTTCTTTTCCTGCTACTTGGTGTAACTGTACCGTTTTCTGTTCTCAGAAATGTAAAATCTCTTTAGAAGAAAACTGACTTTCAGGTATCAAAGACCCTCTAAATTCTGATCATACAAAAACCCAGGCTACTTGCCATTTATAGTCATTTACAAACAAAATGCACCTTCTCAAAGGGCAGCAGTCAGACTGCTTATGTCCTGGCCAGATCCTAGTCTGGCAAACTTTAATTGCAGCTTGGGCTGGAGTGTTTTTTTTCACTCTCAACCCTAAAGCTTTCTGCAAGCTGTTAAACAGATGCCACATTTCATACCAGATGTGAATTTCCTAAAGTAATTCCTGCTGTATACAGAGAGGACTAATCTAAAGCTTTTGAAGTAAGTAGTAAGACCTGCTGTTGACTTTGGATCACATATGTATGGGCTATAAAGATATTTGCAAGTTCTTTGGGATAAGAAGACCACATACATGCAGAATGTCACTACAAGCCAGTAGAAGAGTCTGTGATTCATTTAAGATGGGAATCTGCCTGCTGTCTTCAATGGGAGATATATTTCAGATTAAATCTGGTTAGTAAATGTATTTTTCCATCCTTAAAATTCTTTGGAATGACAAATATTCTTCTATTCCTGCACCAATATGAATCTACTAGGGAGGTCTCTCTTCATTTTCAACAATGGCAAAAAATACACAGCAAGGTGCTGAATGATGACTAACCTCCTCTAGGGACAGTTTTGTCCCAATGGTATATCCCTGAAAAAAACCCTCAGTTACAATGGATGGACATGACAACATTAAAAAAAAATGTTTCTTTAGAAAGTTCCTGACCAGGAATTTTGTTACAGACAGTTCTGAGCAGAAGATGCTACTGAGAAGGAGACTCGGAGGTATTTGGCTCCTGCCAGGCATTGTTTCTCAGTTTGATTAAGCTCTTAATCTTGTGTTTCCTCTGTGAGTATCAAGCTCCAGGAAACTGCCTTATTCAGATGCCTGAAGGGAAATAAGATTCAACTTCAAACAAACAACAATCACCACTCCGTTTTTGATCGTATTCTGGGGGGACATGTATCATGAAGGACTGTGGCTCGACACCTCCAAAAATCAACTTTGGGAGTCAGAATTTAAGAATCTGTCAGTGATAATCACTTCAAATAATGCTGCAGTAGAAGATTGGACTCGCCACGAGAAGCAATTGCAGCAGGAGATAAAAAGATTACATGCTGAATGATCTGATGTGAATAGGAAAAATGCTATTCTTAAAGCCCTGAGCTCCCATGATGCAGTATTTCAGCTTTGGGCTGAAATGGTAAAGCTAAACTAGAATTGTGCACCGATAACGTCAGAGCAATCAGCCGCTGGGATGGGAGGAGAATTCCTACATCAAAAACCCTTTTTTGTTGAATTGCGGTTATTAGTATTTAAAACAGCAGCAACCGGAGTCACTGAATCTGAGCTGCACCACGCTAGGCTTTATTCCATACATTATAATACACAGCCATTGCCCCAAGGACTGTAAATGTGTAAACAGACAAAAAAGACAAATGGATGGAAGGGACATGGAGAAGTAATGATCCGCCTCACGCTTAATATCAAATCAGCATCAGAGCCAAAAATACAATACAGGATCCTAGCGTGCTGCCTGCTGCAGCCAAGCATCCTCCAGAGCTGTCTCCCCAAGATTTCACATTTGGCATTAAAAGGATCTCGTCTTGACGAGACTTTGCCCTGGTGGAAATGGGGAGGGAAATGACAGCAGCTGTGCTAAGGTAATTCCCACAGGTTAATTACCTGTTCCGCTTTTCACCTCTGAAATGAAAAGCCTTTTGGAACAAAGCATGGAAAGAGACATTCCTAATAGTAGGGACTGAGTCCAGGTCTTCCTAGGATGTATGTGGGCACCTTTTCAGGGAATGAAAAACTGTTTGACAGATGCTTAAACATCTGAAGAACAGTGGGTATCAGCTGTGATGAAACCTATGCTGGCAGGCTCCACCCAGTCCTAGTCGAGCCACATTCAGGAAAAGTGAATTCAACAGACAGAAAGGAAAGTTTCTAGAGAAGATTAAGGATATGCTGTCATATGAGGAGAGACTACAAGAACCAATCTGCCAAGTCTGGCTGCAGCTAAACACAGCAGGAGGAAAATATCAGGTTGAGAGAGAAGCTGTTAAGACTACATGATGACGCTAAAAAAGCAGCAAATTAGCAAAAGCTTCCTGTGAATGCATTTAACCTTAAAGCAACCTCCGCTGATAGGGCCAGTGAGGTAAAAACTAGTGCTGCTTTTAAAAATGAGGTAGAACAGCTTGTGAACTGGATATTGTGAGGGAATTCTCTATGAAAAAGGGAGTGGAGTTAATTGGTCCATCCAAGCCTTTGTTCTTAAGAAGATGCTGCTGTTCTTCAAAAGACACTTATAAAAAAAAAAAAAAGAAAAAAAAAAGTAAACTTAAAAGAGCTCAGAAATCTTGAACAGATTCTTTCCTATAGCAACATCATGAAATAGTTTTTAAATTGATGAATATCTGATAGCATCTTGGAGAGGTTGTAGTGATCATTGAGTCATTTAGTAATTTTATTTTTTTCAGTGAGACCTTTCACATTCTTAAGAGTTTTAAGAATTACACTTCTAAAACCTGAATCTTTTCGGAAACAAACAAACATCTCAGCTGCCCCCATAACACAGGAAATTGAAAGAATAACTAGCCCCACTTGAAAAGCAAACTGGTGAACTGCAGTTATCCTAGAGTTTGTAACAGACATATTTATAGCGATCTTTTGACCCACCTTAAGATGATTCATTCTTCAAGAAAGTTTGAAGTCTGCCTTTAAAGGATATTTTCACTATCACATACACCCATATCTGTTTCCTCTGGGGGAAAAAAATATTATAATACACTGCGTTGGTATTGGTATATTAATCACACGTATGTGATTATTATTCTTGATAATGCAGCATAACAATACAATACAGCATTAAAGTAGAGGTCTGATTACATGTCATTCAGCAAGGTTTGAGCCACTATATTTAGATGCTGATTAATTGGGAGAGCATTTATCCATCTTCCTGAGGGATTTCTGCAGCTCCCCTTCCTGAGATACATGGAAGCTACACAGCCACCTAGGCATTTCGCTCCTAGTGTTTCTGCAAGATTGGAAGATGCTGACTTCCCCTGTCCCACACCTGCCTCTCGGGTCTCCATGCCTCTGCCTGGGGAGGACCCCATCTCCTTGCTCTCCCTGGGGCAGCAAAGCCCTGGATGCTTTGTCCTCACTTGCTGGTGTCAGCTGGACAGGGCTGATCTGAGGGACTAGTCCCAGGAAAGCTGCATCTGTAATCATGCAGATATGATTTCTCTGGTGCATCACCCAGAGGTACACTTGCACCACATGTCCTGAAGTATTGATTTGACTTAACTGAGCCTGATTCTTAGTTAAAATACGAGCACACTGCTTTTCTCCCACAGTGTATGTAGGAGGGAAGGAGTAGAGAGTTCTTGATTAAGTGTAAATGCTCCCCTTCAAATTCCCCTTAACAGTGCCCCAGAGTGTGTGTATCTCCAGTCCATGGCACTGCGTCCATCTGCAAGGTAGTTCTAAGGAAGGACCTTTACCTAAGGGACATAGGGTCTCCACGTCCACACTGCTGCTGACACGTTTGCTAGGAGCTAGAAAAAAGCACTGCTAACATCTAAGATGAGGAGCCACGGCTGCAAAGCCCTCAGGGACAGCAGAAGTCAACTCAGCAGTGGCTCTCTCAGATTGAAAAAGCTCCACGTCTGGCAGGCTTTTTGGGAGCCTGTGAACTGACTGTGCAGGCAGACCCATCAGTGGCAAAAGCTGGAGGAGGCAGAGAAAGGCTGGCAGAGAGGTTGGCAAGGAGAGGCTACGTGAGTGAAGCTAGCCCAGGAGAGCCAGGAATCACCCATCACTCAGCCCAGAGCTGCAACAACATGAAAAGACAAGACAATCAATCTTTCTAACTTACTTGGCTACATGATCGAGTAACATTAAGCGCTGCATCATAAGGTTACTGTACTTGGAAAGGTATCTCGAGTCCACAGTGTACTGAACCAGAGCGTACTGAGCAAGGCTGGGTGGGGGACTGATTCTTACAGAGACAAACTAACTCCTCGGTGTATCGTGAAAGGACCACACATAAAGATTGTGCATAGTCCTTTAATCAGGCCTCAGGATCAGGGCAATGAAGCACATCTGACTGTCTCTGGCAAGAACACGATCCCACGGAGCACAAAGACAGGATGGTGTGCACAAGGTTAGAGGTGGCTGAGCCAGAGGACAAGGGAACTCAATCTCAGTTCGGCACAGGGAGCCATCTATCCCTGCTTTGTAACAGGTGGATGACCAAATAACAGGATCATATTTGACTGCCCCTCTCAGAAATGTCAGGTCACCAATTGCAAGGGCAGCTGGGTGAAATGAATTTGATTTTAAAATCAGCACATTTAGCTGTGGTGAAAGCTAGCAAACAAGAAACTTTATTATTATTATTTGGGGGCAGGAGGTGGGGGGAATGGGTGCATTTTTGCTTTTAAATTGCTTCTCTAGAAAAAAGGAAGTTATTTCCTTTTGGCTACTTGGCAGTGAGATTTGCAACTAGTTACAAGATGAAGAATAAATAACATGGGGTTTTTAGCTAATCAAGAGAATTACCAGTGCATATGTTTGGACTTATTGGTATATTGAAACTGCCGTTCACAATTCTCTAAATGGCTACATTTTCTTTTTATTCCTAACCTATGTAAAAATCATTTTGGACAAAGATTAGGAAACAGCTGAGAATCCAGAAAACTAACATTTAAACTGATATTATTAGCAAAGTCAAATGACATTACATGTGTCAGATAGAAGTCACTTATCAAAATATTTTACATTAAAACATATGGTTCGTTCTGCAAGGAAAACATGCTAGTAGAAATTATTTTCCTCTTGGAGTTTATCAGGACTGTAGAATTAGTAGATCTCAGCCTAACTGCTCGTCCTGTCCTTGAAGAGAAAAACAAACACCCCTTTTTCAATGTCTGTTCTGCTGCTTAGCTTTGGGTGGGTTAACAGTTGGACTTATGTAAACTGGAAACAAATGCAGAGAAAATGTTATTCAGCTGCAAAAGGGATCTCAGTTGTCAAAGTGATCCACCACTTCAGTAAACTCTCACTCCTGGCAATTAGCCAGTTCAGTCAGTTTTTAAAATTTAAAGCCGTTCACCTCTCTTGACAACTGCTATTTTTAAACCTTAGTCCTTCACCCTCCTTATTAGCCAGAGGAAAGAGCCCAGATCTTTAAGGCTAGCATCAGCCTCTGCAGCCCATCCCAAATGTGTCCCCCTGCCCCCCTCAAGATGAGAAGGCAGCTGGATGGGGTACAGCTGGATAGGGTACAGCTGGGTACAGCTGGAACCTCTTGCAGGGGGAGAGGGAAGGGAAAGAGGTAGAAGATGCTACAGATAGATGCTGTAGGAGAGGAGGGGATAGCTGCCCAAGTGGCCCACTCTGAGTTAGATGCCTAGGCAATTCATTGGGAGAATTAGGGTTTGTGATTTGTTTCCTCATAGACTAAGACAGTCCCTAAACTAGCCAATGTATGCAGAATAAGAGAGTTGTGGCTAAATCCCGTCCCTCTCTGGTGCTTTGCTGGCGGAGTTGCTGGATAAATACTGCAAAATATCAAGGTGCTCAAATACCGCTGCAAGAAGCAGATTGCTGATTGACTGCATTTTAAAGCATGTACGTAACCATGACTTATTTTTGTTCTGAAAGCAGCTTATGTTCTTCACATATGGGTGTTTTTGAATGCAGCCCCAAAATAACAACCTCCAGTTGGTTGGGAGTGAGAGTGGAGAAGAATGAGCAAAGCTGTAAACAGACAAATTCTCCAGAGAAATAACTCAGTTAGGAGGTCCTAATCAAAGGCTATTTCATATCTTCGGAGTCGTTATTAGATTCCTAAAGGAGAAAGTTTGACTCGGGAACTCCTCATCTCAGTAATTTCCTCTGGCAAATAAGTCTTAGATGAAAGTTACGTGGTGTTTCACCACCAAGTTTTGGATGCTGGGAGAGCACTGCTTAGCAGTTACTGAGGACATCATAGTACAAGCAGTTCCCACAGATTTAGAAGGTACACAAAACTACTGCAAGAGCTGGTGAGAGTACCCAGGCATCATCCCAAGGTTCACACCAGACAGCCAGTGCTCTGGGCCAGAAAAAGAGACAGAAAAGTGCCCTTGGCAAAAGGTGGCTATGGCCAGAGTGTGAAATTATCTGCTCCAGAGAGAGCTCTAGATCCTGTGACCATGGAGTACAGCATTCATAGAATCATAGAATGGTTAGAGTTAGATAGGATCTTAAAGACCATTGAGTTTCAACCCCCTTGCCACGGGCAGGGACACCTCCCACTAGAGCAGGTTGCTCAAAGCCCCATCCAGCCTTGCCTTGAACAATTCCAGGGAAGGGGCATCCACAGCTTCTCTGGTCACTGTATCTGTCTTGCTGAGGATTACCTGCTTGAGCATTTCTTCTACAATGTAGTTGTATCTACATTGCAGGGTGAGCCTTGAGCCTCCCAGGGCACCCATAGACACCAAAGATACATCTATTACTCCTCTTGTGTTTACTATTCCCATACACCCCTGAGCTTTGAAGTTTGAAATTACGAGGGCTGCATCGCAGCCCACCAGAGTGGTTTTTTACAGTTCCATGCTGGGAGCATATGTTGCATGCACTGGAAAGTAGTGTAAGGGACGTGAACATGCAGTGTTTGGGGTCACAACACTGGAGGGCTATATAGTCCCTGAGAAAGCTGAGTTTGGTGCAGGTTCCACCATGCTGCCTGAAGGACAGAGCTGAATGTCCATAGAAGGACACTCAGCTTTTGCTTCAGAAGCAGCTGGTTTATCCATTCCAAAAGAGAGGTCAGGAGTGAGCTAATGTAAGCGCAGTGTGCATGATTCCATGACCAGGACTCAAGAGAAAAGCTGGGAGCTAAGTTATTGGCAGTATGGACATGATCTCAAACGCCCTGTCCTGTGGGGTGGAGAGAACTGACCCAGAATGACACCAGCCCTGTTCTACAGCTAAGGTGTAAGACACACTGAGACAAAACAGTAGACAAAATTGCCCTCTTTAGGTCTTGGGGTCTTTTGAAATGCCTCTTAATCTTAAAATCTGATTTCCCAACCCCAGACCCACACCACCACCCCTGCCCCTGATGTTGCCTTGGGTGTTGTCAGGGCAGGCCTTCATCTGTTCCCAGCAAAGGATGGCTTATACTAGTGCTTATACTAGTGCAGGCTGGCTGAGTGAATGTCATTCCACCCATGAATTCCTCACTGTACTCTTGTCCCAGGTCAGCTTTATGATGAAGCACCCTCTGTGCAAAACTGACGTGCTGCACAGTGTTTGCAAGGTGTTGAGTCCTATCTCCCTCCAGATGCCTACGTAGCTCTCAGACCTACGCCAGCACTGAACGGACCTATTCCATCCATCAGATCATGGTATTTATTTTCTTCTGTCAAAAACCAAATCTGAGCCTGAAAGCTCCCAGGAAGATCCTGGAGTCTCGATCCAGGCTTCAGTCAGAAGAAGTAAAAGTCATAGGTATTTATATTAACATGTACAGTTTTGTTCACGTGGAAAGCATTTTAAGGAAGCCAGAATTATCAAACATACAGCAGATTTTTACTGCATCTTTAGTGCTTAACTCTACATCCATGTTCATGTTCAAGCTGGATAATCTGTCTTGCCACCATATGGAGATGCCATATTTCAGTCCTGGAGTGAAAAATATGGCATAAATAAAATGTCGTATTTCAGTAAAAAAAATCTTGAAAGAATAGTAAAGAATAGAGAGGTAAAATTACACCTAACAGGCTTTATTAGGAAGGAAGAGATGGAAAATGGGGAGGACTGCCTGATAACCATGTCCCATTTTAGGATAGGTTTGAATCACCTCCAAATTCTCCCTGAGCAAGTGTAAAAGGCACCCTCTGAAATGGACTCCAACCAGTGTCTCCAAAGGTTCCACGTATCCATGATATGTCTCTTCCCACAAGTTTCTTCTGCTTCAATCCTCCCTTTTGAAGAAGAGGGGATAGTATTTTTCTGTACTGGTGGCTGTAGCAACACACGGACTGTTCATGAGCCAGGCTCTGGCAATGATGACAGGCAGCCATAGAGGGCTTAGACCATGGACATGGGTTATCTCGATGGAAACCACAGCAGCCTTTCACCACTGAGAAACTAATTACCCACAATGTGTTGGGAGGCTTCACAGGTATAGCTGGGGACAGAACTGGCTCCTATATGTTAACTGCATTAGTCTGTCTGTAAGTCCTACATTCTGACTCTAAGAATAGAAAGACAACCCCTTAGTCTCTTGCAGTGAAGGTCTAGTGTAAACTGTGAGTTACAAGATTGAATATCTCTTCCAGGGTGGATTAACAGGCTCTGACTCTACCCTCATCTTTTAACTCAGATGGGGATTTGCAGCTGTGTAAACGAAATGAGAATTGCATCTATATCTGTGCCAAGAAAATGTGCTAAATATACAAATAGGCTGAACTGATTATGATTTAATCTTCAAAGCAGACACGTTTTGGAAGATTTGATTTCCTTTCCCCTCTAAAAGTCAAGCTCTTGCTGTGAGCCTGTATCTACAGAAAGATATTGTTTGTAGGGACCCAATCTCCTTTCCCTTGTCTTAGGGAGTGCCATGACCCACACCAGCTAAGGTAAAGACAGAAGAGCAGGGAAGGCTCAGAGGAGCTTGGTGGCAAATTTTATCCCTAATCACTCTAAATATGTACCCAGGACTAGAAGCAGAGTCATAAACTAGATTCACCTCCAGCTAAGGAAACACAATTTTCAGTAAGTTGTAAAGAAGGTTCCTTTTGCTCATCATCATGACAAAAAATGTGGAAGAAGCACGAGTCTACATGGTGTTCATGAGGAGGTGCATACCCAGTGGTAAATTGATGGCTCCCTGCTATCAAACAGTTACCTGTGGCTTGCTAGCAAAATGAAAATCATAGAATCATAGAATGGTTAGAGTTGGAAGGGACCCTAAAGATCATCAAGTTCCAACCCCCCTGCCCTGGGCAGGGACATCTCTCCCTAGAGCAGGTTGCTCAAAGCCCCATCCAACCTGGCCTTAAACACTTCCAGAGATGGGGCATCAACAACTTCCCAAAATCCACCTGAGCAGAATGAGAGGAGGAAACCCTTTCAGTGGGTGGCAGAGCGCAAAGGGATGCTGCCATTTTGGAAGTGAACACATCATGAAAAGCTTTGCAAGTTAGTATTTCTCAGTTCAATCACACAGAGGGAGGCTTAGGACAAGATGTCCCCTGCCCAGCCTGGATTAGCTCTGAGATGAGGATGCCCATTTCTCTGCACTATGGCGCTTTGCTTTCAAGAAGCCAGAAAGGCCATGGCTCAGTCAGCCATGCTCTCATGGCCTTTGCAGAGACATATCAGGGCTGGGCTTGGGGTCATTCTGGCAGCACTGGTGGCTTCAGTTAAATCCGCCTGTTTATTAAGGTGATATTTATCCAAACACCCTCCTGAGCTCTGCCATCCCTGTCTAGATGGATGGTGTCTTTTGGCCACTGTAGCTCCCACAGGCAGCTCGGCAGCTCTCCAACTACATAACTTAGCCACAACGAACCTTCCCTGACAGTGATTCTCCAGTCTATGGCGCTGAAGCTCCAGTCAGCATCACAGTTGTGAATCGCCTCCATCCCCATTGAGGTGGAGGTCTTTCTGACAAGCTTAGAAGGATTTTGGAGCACAGTGCTGCTTTTCAGAGAGCAGAGGGGAGCCAACTAGGTTCTGGGAAATGCTGCTGCATTTTTGCAGTCAAATGAAGACTTTTGTTCAGGAACGTCCCTGGTTTGTTTCACCATTGCTAAAAATGAACTAGGAATTGCTGCTGACAGATTCATCTGGGGCCCACTAAAGTTGCTCCCTGAGCTGAGAGTTTCATGGAAGCTTGCAGAGAGATGCATATGTAGGTGCAGTACGGGGAAAGGTGAGTAAGAGTAAGAGGAGAGAGGCAGAGGAGGTTATATCTATATGTGGCAATACGCACTCTGGGGAGGCGGGATGAGCAGGAAGGAGAGGGCTGTCACCCTCCTACTAAAGAAAATGGAAGCCCCAGCCCACCCGGGATATGGCATCGGGGGAGTTTCTGCCACGTGTGCATTTGCATAGGGACTGTTTCACAACAGGTGTGTGGTTTTATGAGGGGGTTCTACTTTCCCGTGCAATAGGCCGAAGCACTAACTGACTGAGCTGGAAAGACTGCGCTGCAAAGCTGTGGGAAGGTAGTGATTTAGTGTGGGCTGCCCAAACCCTGGCGTGAGCAGGGGGTCCGGCTGCAGAGAGCAAATGTCTGTTGCTTATGTTAAAGGGAAAAAAATGAAGCAAAAGAAGACATTAATGCTGCTTACTCTTGATAAAACTTCTAGCTGCAAAATGTCACATTCTTCAAAACCCAATCAGCCAGTCATGCTCTAGGCCTTAACATCTGTAACTCTATTTTGGACCAAGACAATTAGTTGAATGAAAACACAACAAAAAAACATAATCAAGTTTGCACGGTGCGAGGGTCTTTTCTACAGGGGCGCTGACTGTCCCCACTTCATTGCCAGTGTGGCTTTTCTAGCCTCCCCTAGATGATAGAGCCCACTCTGCACTCTGCCTCCAAAATGCTTGAGCTCCCAAGATGCAGCAACTACATGAAGTTGAACTATAAAGAAATGCAGTTTTAATTAGTGCTATCAATCAGCCTGTGAGCAGCAGAACAACCAGCTCACCCTGATGATTAGCATTCCTGCTGCTGGAAGAGAGTGAGTCCAGCTTCACCGAGGGAGGTAAATGTTGATTGACATCTTCCCACCCTCACCGTGCTGCCATCTCCTTCCCTGGGAGAAGGGCATGCTCCCCTTTGTCCGTGCCTGACAGCATCATACATCACCTCACAGCCTCCTGCAATATTCATCCAGTGACACCAACAAGAATATCTTCAGACCCCAGAACAGGGAGGGAGCTGCCCTGGGTCAGATTTTAGAAGTTAAAAAAATTCTTCTATGAGACAGTTGGATGGGCAGCTTCCCATTTTAAGCTGTCCATTCCTTATTTATTTATGCTTGCTGCCTCCCAGCCATCTTTGTAACGGCAGACTAGACCTGGATTTGTGCTTCTGAGATTTCCTTGCAGTGCTGGGTCAGAAGGCTGAGACATGCTGCAGACTCCTGGGACTCTTTACGCAGGGTTGTTCATGGAAGTCAGGGCTGTGCCTGCTACTTAGGTTATTTAGGGGTAAGAAAGGCTGGTGTTCATTGCAATGGTGTGTTCTTGCAGAGTTCTAGAGATGGAAGAGGATCTAAGGTGGCAAATCCTTGCCAGAAGAGGACTGCTCCCTACAGGACACTTCCCAGCATCTGAGTCAGTTGTGTTATACAAGAGACAAAAAGCAACATGGCTTTCACCACTTCCTCTGGAGATTAGACCAAAGCCAGCCAGATCCCAGACTGTCATGGCACTGAACTAAGTGTTCTGCTCCTCAGCTCATGCCAAACAGTATTCTCTTTTCCTTGATGTCTTCGTCCTTCGGGTGTTTACAGGCTGTGGTTATATCCTCTATTCCTCTCCCCATTTAAGGCATCTCCCATGTACAAAGGTCTTATGACTTTTGGAGGGATATACAGTTGCTATCTCTTTCAACCAAAGGGGAATTTTCATCAGGCAAATAAATTGTTAATGTACGTGCGGATTTTTGACATGGTCTGGTGTGTTTGCTAAGAAGGTATTGAACCTTGCTTCTGTGCACACAGCAGGCTTCAAATGAGTAGGGAGAGCTTCTTTCCTCTTGGATCCTAAAATCTTTTTAAAGAGCATATAGCACAGAGGCTTCTTTTTCCAGACTATTGTCAGTGTCATTCTCCCATGGATTTCGTTTTCCAAATGTTGCTGCCTGATTTTTACAGGCACCCAGACCTCCATGGAACAGTAATAGGCAAAAGGCTTTCATCTGCCTTTAATTTGGGCAGAAAAACCTATCTATATTTGAGGTAGCAGATGCTCTTATTTCAGTAACTCACTTCACAAAGGAGCTTATCTACTATAAAGCTTATGAAGGCTTTATGGGTATCTCATATGAAAAGCTACCTAATTCCTTGATTTACTGAGGTATCACGAAGATCATCATTGGATCAACTAGAGCATTTCAAGAGACCAGAGAGAAGTTAAAGGCATTGATCTGAGGTCCATGGGAAAGCGTCATGGCCATCCTCACTTTCAGCAGCACCAATGTTTTTCGAAGAGGAGTATCCCCAGCAGAACTTGAGTCCTCAACTCTTGAATCATCAGGGATGTGATGGTCAGGTCATACTCCCAGAGGTTGTGGTTTGTTCCCTGCTCTAAATATGGCAAAATAGGGATGTCAAAAGCAGGTCTCTTCCTTTACAGATTTCCGTGGTAGATTTTGGCAGGGCGTGATTGAGAGGATAGTGAATGTCCTTCTGGGAGGAGAAAGTGATCTAAGCTGGACTCCAGGTAAGGTATTACACAGCACTCAATACTCAGGCTCGTTATTCCAAAAGATGGCTGTCCAGAGTCACATAAATAATAGGTATTGCCTTTCAAGACTCTGACAGAAACCGATGCAGCCCAAACTGCTTGTGTTTAGTTTCCTGGCTGACATACATGACCTGGGTAGCCATGATCAATTTGCTGCCCACTATTTCTCTAAAGTGTCTTTTTGGCCACTGTTGCTTTGCCTTTCTCCCTCACAGGGAGCATCTGTGCTTTTTTCTGTTTTCAACAGTTAGCAATTCACACAACTTGATCTTACTGTCTTCCCTACGTATACATTCTCTCTAGGCTGCTTATGCAACCATGGTTGATGCGTTTGAACCCGGATGGGTACGCATATCTCACGGTTACTTGCGACTGCAGGCTGGGTTTCAGAAATTAAGTGCTTTGTTGGGGTCCTTTCTGAACACTGGAGAAGGGCCAAGTGTGTCCACTTCACTATGCAGCCATCCATCTCCCTCGAGTTTCATAATAATACCCATCTGTTCTTTAGTTTACTTACAAGAAAGGATGGTGGGGTTACAGTGGTACCAATTAGCACATCTTGTTGAGACTGTGTTTAAAAATATTCACTGCCCATCTGTGTGGAGAGAAAAATCCATTTCTGTTAATAAGGTTGTTTTCCTTCTGACGCTTGCTGTCTGCAGTACCCAACTTGGTACAATAAGTGTCGGGAGAAGGGAAGAACTTTACAGAAAGTGTACCAGTGCCTAGCTTTGAATGGGACTGGCCAGAGTCAATGCTGGAGAATGAAAGGAAAGGTTTGGGTGTAAGAAGGTGGCAGAAGAGCACAAAACAGGGGAAGCATTTGTAATGTTTCCCCTCCCCATCTCCAAATCCCGCTGGAGACAATACATGCAATCATAGAATCATCTAGGTTGGAAGGGACCTTTAAGATCATCTAGTCCAATCATCAACCTAACTCTGATTAAAACAAAACAAAACAAAAAAAAAACCCTACAAAAATAGCCCACCTCATCACTAAACCATGGCACTAAGCACTATGTCAACCTGTCTTTTGAATACCTCCAGGGATGGTGCCTCAACCATCTCCCTGGGCAGCCCATTCCAATGCTTAATAACCCAATGTAAAAAATTGTCCCGATATCCAATCTGAACCTCCCCTGGCACAACTTGAAGCCGTTTCCTCTTGTCCTTTTGCCTGCAACTTGGGAGAAGAGACTGACCCCTGCCTAATAACCTCCTTTCAGGTAGCTGTAGAGAGTGATAAGGTCTCTCCTCAGCCTCTTTTTCTCCAGACTTAACAACCCCAGCTCCCTCAGCCTCTCCTCTTAAGGCTTATTCTCCAGACCCCTCACCAGCTTTTTTGCCCTTCTCTGGACCTGCTCCAGCACCTCAATGCCTCTTTTGTGGTAAGGGGCCCAAAATTGGAACAGTATTCATGGTGGGGCCTCACCAGTGCTGAGTACAGGGGGACAATGACCTCCCGAGTCACATTCAACCAGCTGTTGAGCAGCATGCCCAAGTCCCTTTCTGCCAGGCAGCTCTACAGCCACTCTTCCCCAGGCCTGCAGCAATGCATGGGGTTGGTGTGACAATGATACAGTGCTATGCTTGGAGTGCACGGTTTAAGAGGATTCTGCTAACTGCACGCTAACTTGCATCTTGCTGTCCAAAGAGGGATCACAAAGGGTGGTTTTGCAGAGCACAAGCACTGCACTGACCACAAATTGGAATCTGTGTGTCTTACAGAGGTCCTTAAATGTCTCATGGCAAGCATGCCAGCCATTCCCCACAGCCACTGACTCCAACTCCATCATACTTGGGCACTGTATCTGTGATTGTCTTTTACTCTCCCTAACAATGGCAGACAACAGAAAACAGCAGAGATGTGAAAGAATTTGGCTGTCCTCTCATTTGAGAGCAGCTTTGGTAATAAGGCCAAATTCAAGAAAATGGCTGGCATGGAGTGCTTGTAAATCCCTTGTGCAAGCAGAGGGGTTGAGGGGGGTATCTCCTGGAGTGGAGAACAATGAGCAGCTCTTCATCATTCCTCTGCCATCCCCAGCAAGGAACCCCCTCCAAGAGCCACTGAGTTCATTTTTAAATGTATCCCCTGTCGACTTCCTTCTCAGAGCTGGCACCTCCCTCCAGGAGCAATGAAGCACCATGAAAGGCACTTACTACGTCTCCCACAACTCCCTCCAACACCTGGGATTTGGCTTCCTAACTGTGTCTGCATGCTGGGTTAGGCTTGCTGCTGGTGGCACAGCAGGGAGAAATGCAAAGCAGCCCTATCTATAGAGACACTTGAGAGAAATAGCAGGCAGCAAATCATGCTTGGCTGTGTGTTCCATGTATGTCAGCCAGAAAACTAAATGTAAACTTGGCCTATGTTATGCATAGGTCTCTGTCACACCCTCAAAAGGCAATATCCCCTCTATGTAACTCTGGCCTGCTGTGTCAGACTGTTTCTCGGGACAGAAATTTGTCGGTGAGGCTACATGTGATAGCAATGTCTGACAGTTTGAATAAGGCTGAGGGACATCTCCATCACCACACACAAATGTAGGTGATATTCCAGGACCTCTCTACACCACAGCTAAGGGACAGGTAGGGAATGCAAAACCTTTAGCTTAAGCAAGAGTTAAAAACTTTGCTGTAACATATTTTTTGGCTGTTTATGACTTCGTGTGATCTCAGTGGACTTGGGACCAACACGCTGCAGTCTTAGGTCTGCCTAGCTTGCTTCAGCAGTAACCAGAGAGGAGGTGGTGGTACCTGACATTTCATTCTTATAGCTACCCGCAGTTTTCATCTTAGTGTCATAACATGGGGTTGATTGAAAAGGTAACCTTAAGGGAGCATACAGACCCGAGCCACCAAATGTGAGAACCTTTCAGAGCAGGCTGGCTTGCATGCAAAGTTTAGCTTGCCCAGGTGCTGGTGAACAGACCGTAACCTTCTTCTTGATTATAAGCCCAGCGAGTCTGGGCTTGCTCTGGGCAGGCTCGAGCAGGAGCAGAGTTCCCCTCTGGCACAAGGTGTAACCATCCCTCCCTCCCTTCCCTTTGAAGACCAATTTTCATGAGTCCTTTGGGCCACACACAGGACAACTGTGAGACATGAGTCTGGGCAGGGAGCTAGAAGTACTGTTAAAGGACATTCAAGGTAGCAGATGTACCTATTCCCTTTCCACAAGTGCATCCACCTTCGCAATAGCTGGGATAAGCTTTCCAACACCCTCTGTCACCTTCCCCTGCTCCCTTCTGCCCAGAGGATAAGAAATGCCTGGAAGTACCCCAAAAGAGTGTGTATGCATTCACTTCACTCCAGCAACCCATTCAATAAGTGTCCTGAAGCTCAGGGTTTGCAGTGCTGGAAAACTGCACCCTGGCAAGAGACGATTTCTGTAAAGAAAAAAGTTGTTCAGCCACAGAGTGGGTAGTGAACTGGCTAAGCTTTGCCCAACCAAATACTCCTCATCCCTTCTCATGACCCATGCTTGAAGAAGCTTGTCCAGGTTCACTGAGAAGCATAGCAGGGCATGTTTGGCAGGCCAAGGCACTGAGGGATATCCAAATGTTAATATCTGGGCAGCCAGGGCTTTTTGCTTATGTGACAGCTCTGTAGGAAGTCCTAGCACCTCCGACTAGGTGCTAATGGGACACTGGAGGTGTTTGTAGCAATGTCAATACTGCCTCACCAAGCATTTTGAAGCATGAGTCACCTCTTTCTGAATCAGAACGGGCTTGCAAGTTATTAATATTTATTTTCTGATTGAAGATAGGAAGAACCTGCCATTGCTTCTAAGCCTTTGAATCTGTAGGGTTAATTCAAATTATGCCTACCGAATTTCCTCTGCGTGCATGAAAACTTTGGTTTGTTGTCTTTATGTTGCTTTCCCTGCTTTGAAATAAAAATAAAACTGAGATTTTTTTTCTCTCAGCACACAGATGCAAATCCGGGAGGACTTGAATCTCATCAGCAGTTAGATTTACTGTAAAATCACAAGGATTTGCACTTGTTATTGAGCAGCCATATGCTCAGCTCAGTCCAGTGCCCTTTTGCACCCTTGACCAAGCTGCCTATCTGTCCACTTTAAAGCTCTCCCTGCTGGCAAGAGTTTACATTAGCTCAGATACAGCAAGCATATCAGACTTATTCTCTATTTGCCCTTTTCAGTATTCTCAAATAAAATTTTTCTAGCATGATAGATACAGTTCCTAGTGGTGTCTGAAAAACTCATAACTGGGGATGCAATGAGCCAAGATGAAAGGAGATCTCCAACCAGCCCCATGAACTGCTATATGCTAGTAGAGCCTCTTGGAGATTCATTCAGCAGACAAAACCCCTGGCTTCTCTTCACCTTTCCCCTTTGCATAGAGGGGGAGGACAAAAGACCTGCTTAGCTGTTCACCTGAAAATACTTAGTGCCTAAAATCTCCACGCTTCCTATCAGCAATGAGAGCAAAAAACTGTCTTACACCCTCTTCATCTTGTCCTTGGAGCTGCAGGATTGCGTTTCTGTGGTGCAGACCTAAAGCACAAGGTTCTGAAAGGCTGGGTGTGCTAAGGCCCACCAAGGGCCACAGCATAGCACTCAGGGCATCATTAAGTCCTGTTTTTAGCAGTTCACTGTGGCTGGCAAAAACACTGAGCCAGTAACCTTCCTCCACCAGGGCATGCTCTGGTGGGTGATGGATGGGATGAAGGGTGCTTTGGAGGTTTCCACTGCTGCTCAAAATCTTGTGAAGCCTCCGGAAGGAAATACAAATCAAAGGTGAGGCTTTGGGGGAAGCATAGAGCTCTGGCAGATTGCTGATTTCTGCTTAACTACCAAGGATGCAAAGCATTTCTTGAGGAGGCTGAGAGGAGGGAAGTGCCCTTTCACACCTTCCCAACCTCCTTGCTGTTGCATAAGCCTGAAAGCACAGAGCCCGAGGTTGCTATGCCAACTTGTGTCCCTAATTCCTCCCATCCATTTCTCCATCTGAGCAACACCGTGAGCCTGACAGAGAGAGAGCCCACCCTGGAACAATCCACTGGTGGCAAGGGCTTTGTTCCATCTGTGGACAAGGCTGAAGGACTCTGGGAGGCGTGTGTACCCATGGCCCTCATGCCGCTGATGAGGCACTGCACCAGAGTGACTGGTTTGCAGCACTTCTGCTTCGTTATCCTGAGTGCTTTACCTTTGCTGCTGAATTTGGTTTCCAGTCCTCACGGGCAGCACTGAGACTCTGCTGTCACTTACCAAAGGAATCGCAAGTACGGCATGAATCTGTGTGCCTGGTTTCCTTTCTGTAGCATTAAAATAGCATAAAATGCCTTTCAAAGACACTGAGAAGGAGGAATCGCTATTTCCGGGTGCTTACATAAACTGTCTTCAAGTGTAAAAGTGAAAAACATTGAACTCCTTATGTGCTGCCCCTTCCCCCTCCCTGAAGAAGAGTGCTGTAGAGAACTACACTGGGTGGCAAAATGGTCAAATCCTTGAGGGAGAACAAAAATGCAAGGTGGCTTAGGTCTGTACCACGTGGAAGAGGTTGACAGATGAAGCAGCTGTGAGTTTTTGAATCCTATCCTAATTAGCAGTAATTTCCAGCACTGAACAAATTCTTATAGTTATCCCCTTCCCTTTCTTTGTTCAACCTGCCACAAAAATCACAGGACCTTTTCTCTATCAGGAGTGGGAATCCTGATGGGTTAGTTTGCCAATAATTAAATTTGTCCCTTCTGTTCATTTCACAGATGCCGTTGCCCTCTGCTTCAAAGCAAAGTGCAGGTCAGAGCCAATGGGAGCCTTTAATAATCCTCATAGTCTCATCCGGCACTGAAGACGAAAAGTTTTCTTGCTGATTGGACTTTTGTGAGATTTTCTGAAGAGGAACAAGCTCCTCTGGGCAGAGGGAGACTGGGAGCGTAGAGTCATAGAGAAGGTAATGGATAAATTTGTACTCCTGTACACATCCTCCAAGACTTTCAGCCAGAACAAACACATAGAAAATGCCTCAGCTCTGATTTCCTTTGACTCAGCAGCTCACTTTGTCGTTCACACCAGAGCAAAATCCACTTTGATAGGCTTTCCTGTTGGAAGGACAGCTGTGTACATTGCTGAAACTGGGATGCCAGGCTTGCACAGCCCGAGAGGTAGAAACAGTCTTGCAGCAAGGAAAAACTGGTGTTGCCCTACGGATTCTGCTGGGCAGGGCACTGGGATGGAAGCTCAGGATGGATCACCCCAGCCTTGGAATCCTGCTCCTGAGGAGTCAGGTAGTAGCTCTGCTGGCTCCATACACACAAGAACTGCTTATGGCTGTCACCAAAAAAGCTGAATTTTCCCAATTCCAGAACATCAGACAGATTTGCAGAGAGAGAAAGCAGCCTGTTTCAGGAAAATTCTCCAGTTTCACAATAACTAAAGGCATACGTTCGAATTTGGCCCTGGACAGTAAATACGTGTGAATATAGAAGCTTTAGTCAGAGTTCTGATTTTTTAGCTAAAAAATAAGATGCTAGTCATTTCTGCCACAGAGAAAAACCTGACCCTGCAGCACCCTGAGGGCTTCTATCCTCTTATCTAGTTTGTTTGAATCTTGCAGGTTTTAAGTCTGTTTCATGATTTTGAGGACCTGGCGTATGTTTGTGGAGAGATTGCAGCAGGCAGCACTGTGTTACACAAATCGGGCCAAGGGGGTTTTTTGCTCTGGTTCCTTTCAAGGATGCAGATAAGGTTATTGACGTGTCCATCAACTGTACTTTCCTGGAAGGTTTTGTTAGTCTGCAGTGAGCATTTGTTATACACACATCTGTGTGCTGTGTCACCTCCTGGCCATACAGCTGATGCCCCTGACTGGGGTTGAGGAGATGAGGACTGAATTTCCAGTCCCACAGCTTGCAGGCTTTTATTTTTGTGGCCCTTTGCAGACAGATGCAACTTATTCTGGTCACGCTCCAAACTGGCCAAAAGCTATGCAGTGTCTCAACAATGCCAATTAACTCATGTTCAACAGCTCATTAGCAATGGCTGGGAAGAGGGAGTATATGTCTGGAGAGGCTCACCCTGAGTCACCTGGGATTAATCGCTTAAAATCTGTATGCACATTCAGTTTTTCCATTTGTAAACTGCTAAAATATTTATATTCCTGATCCACAGGAGGGACTGAGCCTAGCTTCCTAGATACTTGCATAACGCGTGGAGGTATGAGCAAAAAAGTTACTCTAAGAGTACATAGTATTACCATTGTTATTATAATGGATTTCACTTTGAATCTTCAACACATGATTGCAGAACAAGAATAAAAAGAAATGTGAAAGAACAATCTGTCATTCTCACCCGGTATCTCCTCTGGAATGATTCCTATTTGCTGGCTTGTTTTGATTATAAATAAAGGTATATAATATCTCTTAAATCAAAGGAATGAATCATTTTTCAATCCCCCAAACTTCCTTATTTTCTTAATGAAAGGAACAGTAAAAAAAAGAACAAGTGTTCTAATTGCCCAGATTCTAGCATAGAACCGGACCTTTAGATAGAGGACAGCACAGAAACAATTAATCCAGTATGAGGACACAGTGTCCTAATTCACACTGACCATCACCATGTTGCTGCTGTTCTTGTGAGTAACCACAGTGAAACTAAGTTCCAAATAAAACCCGCACAGAATCACACATATGTAGAGCCACAGCTACCATGAAGCTTCAGGGTAGCAACCCAAGAAGATCACTTAGCAGTAGACAGCTATGGTGCTCAGAATCTGGCTCCAGGAAGACAACCAAGGGATTAATTTAAGTGATGATCTCAAGGTCGTGCAGTCCACCCACGTGGCTTCAGGGAGCAGAGTGGATTTAGAAAAGCCTGCCTCACAGGCATAAAAAGACAACAGTGTTGGCAGAGTAGTGCTAGAAATATGTACTTGTACTCTTTCTAAAAAAAATCTTTCTAAAACCTGTTATCAGGTTTTACGGGTGAATTTCCCCCTATTTTCTGAAGGCACAGGTGTAGATGGTAGGTGTTGGAGTACGAATGAATATGAGAAACCAGATCCTTAAAGAAGCAACTTTTTGCACTTAACAGCTTGCAAGGCAAGGAGGGCTTCTGAATGGGAGTGTTTATATGGACCCAGCTGATCCCATACGTAGTGATCAGACCCAGATTGGTATCTGTTACTTCTTAATGGAGACCAAAATAGAATAGCCAGTCACAGGCAGCATCATGTGTGCTGCAGAGCGCTCTGGCTTGTTGGTCTCTGTGTCATGCATTTTTCATGTTATCTCCTCTTGTTCCTATGCCATTTGTTTTGTCTTTGTTTTCAGCTATATCTAGTGAATCTTCATTGTTCCTTTGATCAGAGATTTTTCTGTGAAGGCTTACAGGGCTCTCTTCCCCAGTCTCTCAGCGTCTCCTTCCCCTCTGCTCCTCTTAGTTGTTCATATTCCCATCACAGGTAAAAATCTTCCAGAGACAATCATCAGACCTTGTAAGAGGGTCAGAACGGATCGTAACAGAGGACAAGTAAGGGCATATCTTGGGGATCCAGGTAACAGCAGTGGGGACACAGTTATATAGATGGCCCAAAAGGGATCATTTCCCTCTTTTTCTTTTGGAAGTGCCGAGATGGCATCACCCAGAGGAGAGCTTTGACGGGGCCTTTTGTATGAACCCCTTCCTACCAGCATTGTTCAGCAGGAAAGATGTGCTTTGGCTCCCTCCCAGGTGTGTAGTTATCAGCCTGGACACAGGGCCTGGGAGCAGACAGGGAAATGGGATTCTGATAAGAAATTGAAAGTCGTAATGAAGATTTTTTTAATAACGGGGGGGGTTTAAGCCTTGACTTTGCTTCTTAGTAATTTTTCAGACAGGGAAAGTTTTAAAAAATTTCAACAGTGTGATGGAAATGAAAAGGTGCATGCATATCTGGTGAGGAGATCTGGACGTCCTGTGTCAGTGATGAAAGGAAAGGAGGGGGACTAGAAATGCAGACTTTTCTCAAAAATGTTTCATTAAAATATAATATAAAAAAAATTATTCACAGAAATAAGAGGTGACTTTGATGTTTTTCACAGCAAAGCAATGCTTTTCTGTTTTGCAGGGATCTCAGTAAATATTATTAACCCATTTTCCACCCTGGGACACTGAAAAATTACAGTCATACACAAATTCTGTGAGAGGACCAGGAATATAACTCAGACCACCATTTTCTGAAAGGCATGCCTTCTCTAGCTATATTCTCCCAAGTACTACTGTTCTCGCTTGTAACTGATAATCATTACTTATTTTCCCAGTCACTGTAGCACCCCTGGAGAGACCTTCACTGAGTTTAAATGCCTGGGGAGTACAGGTAGTGCGGGGGCAGTAATACGTGTGGCTGCTCAACTACTTGCTGCTTCAAATGTTTTAGAATGTACCCACAGTTTACTGACTCCTGAACACTAGCTTTTCAGGATTACTTGAAGGGAGGGGCACCAAGCAGCAGAAACGAATGTGGGAGGGAGGGAGGGAAGGTGAGGGGGTGGAAAATGAGCCTGCTTTACTGAATAATGAGGGAAGTGAAAATGAATGGGAAAAGAGAGAGAAAAGCTGGTTTAAATATTTAATCTCTATTGCATTTGCTTTTGAAGAGGAGACAAAAGCCTTGGAACATCTTTTGTCTTGAACTAATTCTGACCAGAGCTAACAGCTATGTGATTGTGACTTCTGTCATTTGCCTTAAGGTGGAGAGAAACAGATTGGTCCTGCTGCATCAGCCCATCACATCAGTCTCCATCTTCAGCTGCAGCCAGTATCTAGAGCTGCAGAAGGTATAAATTACTCAGGACAGTGACAGTTCTGCCCCCTGAGCCCATGCTGACCAAGATGCTCATGCCAGGGTGGTCAGTGTGTGCTGCCTGGGAACTGCACATTTATTTGGAGACAAGGAAGCTCCTCTGATGAGCCCGAAGAGCAGTTGCTCACTCGTGCATTTCACAATACAGCAAGCCACTTCACTTTAGATCTTCACCACCGTTTGGAGTCAGGTGGTTAGCACAAAATGACCAAATTATCTTCCCCTTGTCTCTCCCCATTCCTCTGTATAACTTTCTACACAGCCTCCCCCTGCAACACATCTCTTCCCCTTCCCTTGACTTGCCCTCTCAAGTCCCCCCTCTCTGCTCACCCACAGTCTGGCAGGTACCAAAGTAAGCACAGCTGTCTTGTCCACCATCCACAGCTGTACCTTCTGCAGCATCATTGTTCAGATAATATAACTCATCTGCCACACATTTTGTTTCTCTTGTCTTTCATGCTAGACTCCCAGACTTGAGGAGTGCATCATGAGCTATGGCCAATGTCATCTACTGAGGCAAGCAGAGCACTTTCGTAGCAGTAGTGCTTCTCTGCAGCCACAGCCTGTTGTCCTCTGAGACAGCCTTGGCCAAATCAAAAACTTGTTTATGCTTCCTCTATAGAGTGGATGAGTAGGAGGGGAAAATGCCTCCGGAGAGTAATTCATGGTAAGCCTGACTTTTAAATTGGTAAATATCTGTAAGCTCTAAGAAAGGCTGATGATCTCTGACTAACCAGAGGAAACTGCTGAGAGTGGGAACTTTTTCTTTTTTTTGGCAGTGGCTTTGTCTCTCTGGTCCACTTATTACCTTTATAACCCTAAAAGCAAAGAGGTGCTGTCATCCCTTCTTTTCAGATGGGGGAAGATATAATGTAGCTTCTCCACCAGAGACCCCTGGACTGTTGTCAGAAAAGCAGGGAATTTTGAGCTCTGGTTTCCTGAGCCTGAGGGAGGGCAGAAAAGCCCAGCTTTTAGTCAACTCCTAAACTGGGTACACACCAGAAAAAAATAAGCAAAAAAACCAACCCAAAAAGCTACAGCAACCTCTCTCGAACCTCTGAAGGTTCATAGTTAGCAATTATCTTTCAAAGGCTTAATTCAAAAGTAATTTATTATTTTATTAGCTGTTTGAAGAGAGATCAAATACATCTGAGGTGACTAGTCAAGTATGTTCCCAATTAATTTTGATAGGGACTTGACTGGTTAGTTTCAACACTGGAGAAGACAGCTGAGTGGGAGGTTGGGCTTGATGAAGCCAGCTAGGCAAGAGTTTTACATTTGGTTTACAAAAGAGCTTGAGTAGGTTGAAATTCCAGGATGATGAGATGGTGTCCACTATGACTACACTCTCTTTTTTGGCAGAGAACTCACACATATAGGGATGAAAGAGGAGTTTATCTCTGCAGCACTACAGGACTTTGCTGATTTTTGTGGTAGTTCCTCCCATGGTAATGATGCCCAGACGCTGGTGACTCTGTTTGGATCTAAGCTACACAAATTGTTGACCAGACGTTAAAGATGACAGATTTTGGCCCAGGTTTGATCTGAACCAATGACTTGGGAATGGAAAGCATCACCTCTTGTTTAAAAAAATTGTCTGAGCTACAAAAATACTCCTTCATTTTTTTGCCAAAGAGAAGACTCAGGAGCTTGCAAAGGAGACCTGGTACTGGGGTCTAAAAACAGCTGAGTTTGGGTCATGACCCATTACCAATTCACTGCCCAGGAAGAATCCAGCAGAGTTTCAACAGCGCTGTGGCAAGCAGTGCTCTTCCTTGCCAAATTGAAAGTTGTCTACATTAGGAGGAAGCTTCCCAAATTTGATCAGTGGTGCTTTGCCTTTTTGTTAGCCTGGAAGCCCAAATCTAACTTCTGATCAGGCTTCACCATAGTGAAACCCACCCTCGCAGACAGCTATGGCAGGACTGAGCTCATAGCCTGTGTGGTGGCCCTCAAAGCCCATTATCAGGAGAGGTGGAGAGGCTTGTCAGACCATGTGCCTCCAACAGCCACAGCACCCTCCTCAAGGGCTGCTGATGGCTACTGTGCAGCGCCAGGAGCACGGAAAAAGGAGGGAAGCGTTACAATGAGGGTGAAAACAGAAACCTCCTCAGTTGGGAGGAGAAAAAGCGAAGTATCTCAGAAATTCTTCAAAAGCTGCAGGAACTATTGGGGGGTTCTGGAGATGAAACAGACAAGGTAGTTGGAGGAATCTTTGCATTCAAGGAAGAGTAAATTTTCTCAAAGAAAAAGAGAGAGAACTGTGAGAGACGTGAAACTATATTTGTATTTGTGTCTTCCTTCCATTTTCTTACTGTCAAAATATCTAGAAAATCTCAGAGTGTTTTTCTTCTTTCCCCCCCCCGCCTCTTATTAGGAGCTTTAAGTGGGAAATACTGAAATATTCCTTTTCTTATCTTTCAAAATCGATCTTTTTGACACATTTTAAAATACTTATAGATCCAAATTACTACTTCAGCTCAAAAAGGAGAAAAAAGAGAGACAATAAACAGTAAAATAAACTGCAAACATAGTTTTTCACTTGGGGCTGAACAAACTCCTTGACTTCACCCTAATTTTCCTTTGTTTCTCTTCTTTTTCTGACCCTCGGTCCCTGACACTTTCTGTTTGTTTGATCTTTTTTAAACATTTTTATTACTCAGCTCCAGTGTAGTTTGTCATTTATTTAAATATTAATGAAAAAACAGCAGTTATACATTATTCCTATTTCTTAATCAAACCAACCCTAACAAAACATCTTAAAGGTTGAGGGAAAGGGTGAAAGTATTCCATGCAGCAAAAGAATTACAGGAATTACAGACAGAAAGCCCCTGCTTGGGAAATGAATCAGTCGGTTTCTGTCTAGCGGAAAAGATCAGCATGGAAGTATAGAGCCTTTAGAAACAGCTTATGAATTTACAGCTTGCAAAGTAAGTGTAGTCTTTCTGTGTCTCATACACACACGCTAACTCACTCCCCACACATGCATACATACAGGTCTCTGGTGGAAAGAAGGGGCATGTGCAGCCTGCATTGCATGTGAACTTTCTGCTCAGAGGGGAAAAAAGAAAAGATTTTTTCAATAGGCACAAAATCCCACCCCCTCAGCACCCCTCCTTCCCCTGTGTCTGACACTGACTTCAAGGGAGGAGTTGAGCCAATTATCTGTGAGTCCTACAGAAGGAAAATCTGCAATTTGCTAGTAGTTGTGAGAGCAACAGGGAGAAAGGCAGGGAGGGAAGAAGAAAGACTTAATTGGCAAACATAAAGAAAAGCCCCTTCTGTCCTGGACAGAGAATATTTTAAAGCAAATCTCAGACCAGAAGAAAAGGAGTTCACGGGAGGGGATTATGCCAGCGAAGACCTGGGGAAGACAGGCAACTTCCATGCCCCCCAGTGATTTTTCCCCATAGGGTCTGAGGTGGCATAGAGGCAGGGTGGGCCAGCTGGATGCTCCCATGACCCTGCACAACTAGGTGTTGCTCCGGAGACCCTTTTCCCCCAGCAGAGTCTACAAAGTGCAACTTGCAAGAAAAGCCAGTGGGAGTGGGAGAGACTCTGCCTCTCCTTCTCTCAAACTGAGGCTGTGAGGAGCTCATCTCACTGAAAGGAAAAGCTACCACTGATTCTGAGACTCTTCTTTAGCCCATGTTGGTCGCCTGATCCAGTATTTGTTGTCCATGGGGGAACACCCTCTGGAGCCCTGCAGTCCTTCCCAATACTCCTAAGTTCCTGGGAAATACTGGCAAAGAACTGAGCTCAGAGCAAGCAACTTGGGATCCACAGAACAACAGCCTTTTACAGCAGCAGCCACCTCAGACTAAAATTATCAGCTTCATCGGACTGCAATCAAGACCTGGGACTGCTCCTCCAAGGAAGGAGAGGTAAGAAAGCAGTATGGAGTTCGGGATCATCCCACAGGAGTGATTGTGTTGTGCGTGAACATTACGGGGATACTAGCAGTGATTAACAAAGTGACAGGTCTGTTATGCATGATACAGTTCGTGTCTGCCTTTGTGCTTGGTAGCTGAATGCAGTGAATTACACTGGGATGAAAAACAGACGCAGACAGCAGCTGAAGACCGAGGAGTGCGAGAGAGGTAGTTCAGAAGTCTGTTCACGGATGGGGGGTGGTAGGGAGCATGCCCCCTGATGGGAGGATGGAAAACTAAGGTGCAAAAGCTCCAGGCAGGTCGAATGAAGAATGTCTTCCTTAGGATCAAATTTGTCAGCAACTCACTGGAATTCAGACAAGTGCTCTTCAGAGCATCCAAAAGCAGGTGCATTGTCATTCGCTCTGATGTCTGCCTATGAAACAAGCAGCAGTCGTTAGCAGGTAGAAGACAATGCAGAGAGTCAAAAGAAATGGGGTTTAATGCTCATTTTGGAGAGTGCTGTTTCAGCTCTCTCTGGGCACATGAGCCTTTCCCTTTATTAAGTGGAGATAATACTCATTGCCTACATTTCTATGATATTTTGAAATTCCTGTGTTGTGCCAATATAAAATACTTATGTAAAGTTTCTAGCATCAAGCCAGTGCATAAAGTAGAAGGTACTATTGGGAATTAATCTATGCTTAAGCATTTAATAAACTGGAAGGAAAAGATGTAGATTAAAGCCAGCTGGAGGTTGTTTGTCTCCTCATTCTCTTCTGATTGATTTTTCTTTATTTAGTGCGTGAACATGTGGTCTATTTCTGTTTCCTTTCTTCTGCCTTTAATCTTTTTCAATGTATGAATCCCTGTGCTTCCCCTCACCCCTGGGTGTGAAGGCTGAGGTTTCATTCCTTTTCTGAGGAGGACATAAGACAGACTGTATTGAACTGGAGAAAAACTGAAGGGAGGGGGATAAGAAGAGAGAGCACAAAACACAGATATAAGCTCTCATTTCAGCAGCATGCTCTGAGTCAGATTTGCAGCAGAGGTGATGAGATGAGTAGTAAGTCCATGAATCAAAGTGCTGAAAAGCATCTTTTAACTCTGTGGGAAATGAAATGCAGTTAGGAAGGTGCAAGAGTCCTCCCCACTGAATGACTTGACAGGTGGAACAAGGACATCATGAAGTGACTATTTAATGTATTAAAATCTTCCTGTCCTCATACTTCTTCCCGTTCAGTGCATCTACATCTTTGGGGCAAAGTGTCCTGAAATGAGCACGTCTTGCACGTAGAACTTTGCCTTTGATAGGGGGTGGGAGGCAGTGGGATGTAATGAACAGAGATGTAAGGGTGAGGAAAGGTGGGAAGAAGAAACAGTTTGCAGGGCAGGAGTCCTGGAGTCTGCTCATGCTTCCTATTTATTTGACCTTACGTGGTTCCTCAGCTTCCCTGTGCCTTACTCTCCCCATCTGTGGGTAGTTGTGGTGGTAATTCCTTCTCCAAGATGTTCAGTGTACAGTGGCATTAACTGAGGTCCAAAGCACTGTAACTCATTTCAAGGTGGAGGGCAGAAGCACTTCTTGCACTAGAAGTGTAAAAATAATGCTCCAAGAAGCTGCAGTGACACAGTCCACTTCTCTTTGCTGTGTGATCTAATCACCAGCAGCTCAATGGTTACCTGTCAGTCAGCAGTACAGTTTGTAGGATTTTGGCTTGTCAGGTTGCTGGCCAGGATCAGGAACCCCAGTGTGCATGTTCTGTACAGGACATATAAGTCATTTTCTTAAAAAATATAACTGTGCTCAGTCCCAGATGCCGCCGCACCAAGATTTATGAAACCAACCTTCAGCAAGTGTGAACCATCACAGTCCACTTGCCCTCATGCAGCTACACTGGTCCATCCCAGCCTGAAGAGCTGGTTCATTTCTAGTTACTTAACCTAGGCTATAGGGAATTTTGTAGTTTTTCCTCACAAACTTGATCTCTTTGTTTTTCTCTGCCAGCTAAGTAAAGCCTAAGAGGGTGAAAGGAAGCATCCCAAAGCAGCCCTGTCACCATTTGTCCGCCCGTGGGTGCAAGACACTATCAGACTGGCTATGTAGGAAAGGGCAGAGCCAGTGTATGTGGCAGTGTTTTTTCAGAGACTGAATCTGTGTGGTTTTGCACCACTGGGGATCGGTCCTGTTCTAAATGAGCCCAGTCCAGGTACCAGGTGTGCTCCTTGCTGTCATTCCTGCCACAGCAATACCAACAGTACCGTAACTCTACATGTCTGTGTCCATCCGAAGTTATGTTCTGACAGTACTGTCTGGCTCTAATATTATGCTGTCTTGCCTGCTGAATATAATTTGGAGTGTAAGCTACTCTGAGGAAAGCATTGTATTTTCTTCTGTGCTTCAGAGAGGTCTGAATGTGCTGTTAGCGTGCAGCAGATTATAGCAGTAAAAATAAATAGCAGTGTTTTGCTGCTGCCTTGGGCTATAGCATTGCGCTCTTAATGATGCTGGATCAGAATTCCAGAGACTTCTTTATTTAGCAGTGACCGTGTTTTCACTGCTGGTTTTGGTGCCCGGCACATGTTAAACAAAGTAAAAGATTTTAAGTTTTTGACTGAGATGTCAGCTACATAAAAGCTTAGGAGATAAAATTCACTTGAGGGAAAGATAGGAATCCAGATCTGGACCCAGAAATGATCTTTCAGTGCGCATAAAGTACTTGCATTGCAATATTAAATAAACAACACCTAAGTTAAATAAACGGCACAGTGGGAACTTGATTATTCTTTAATAAGATCCTAGTAACCAAAATAAATTGTCAAAAATGTGCCTTCTTTGCTCTAGCAGTTAGCTTTACCCACACAGGCGTTTTATTTTTGCATTCAGCACACAACTCATTCCAACTGGTACATGAAAAATGTCTGAACAACACTTTTTTTTTTTTTCTCCTACCAAAGTATTTGAGTGCTATGTCAAAGGGCTATCTCCAAGGTCTCAAGAATTACTTTTGTTGTTTCAGGTTGGAAATCTTGTTTAATAGTTATTTAAGATGGCTGTTCTTCATCTTTTCTCCTGTTTGTACTTAAAACCCACAGACTGTGACACCCACGACAGCTGTGTATGTATAAAGACTAAAACTCCCATGAAATCTGTTTTTCTGTAGCTCCATCCATTGACAGCCATTCTTCTGCAGTGCTGGTAGTTTGTCGATAGGGAGTTCCCACACTATCCCACAGTCCAAACAGCAAGATTAAAATCTAGTTTCTAAAAGGTCACTGAAGGCATAGATTTTAGAATCATCGGCCAGTGCTATTTTGTGGCTCAAACTCCCTGCATCAGCAATGAAGGTCATATGGGAACAGCTATTTAAAGCTACTGAGATGTCTAGGTTCCACTGATGTCAAGCAGGATTCTTGTTTCTGTCTGACTTTTGGTTGATCTCACAAAATGAGTATTGGGCACAGCTCCTATTTAGACAACCAAGCGAAGCAGTCTAGGTCCTAATGGCAGCTGTGGTGGATGCAGTATATTGGGAAATCTGACCTCTGTGTTCATGTATCTAAATGAGAACCAAGTTCTACTGAAAAATGTGGTAATGTCTAAGTGACGCAAATGGTGGGAAGGAACCTGGTGTCTAAGTTGAAGAACAGCTGATAAAATTAGCCCTTAATGGTTAAATGGAATAGCAAATTGCAATTCAAAACCACGCTATTTTCATTGTAAATGCCTTCACTTTTATATGACTTTAAAAGAAGAAAGAAAAGGGCAGGGGGGAAGGAAAAAAACCAAACCCTTCCATGGAAGTGAGACTGAAAAAATTAAGCCATTTCCAGTGAAAATAATTCTGTAGGAACCATTGATCTACTGAACAGGACTGTGCTCCAGAGCACCTCTTGACAAGCTTGCAGTAAGCAGTTGTACTACTCTGTCCTCCATCTAGTTTCTAGTCTTTCCTGCAACTCTGCTATTTCCACTTTCAGGACTAAGCAATGATGAAGACTATGTCTGGTGGAAACTGCACGCTGAATGTGCCAGCCAAGAACTCATACCGCATGGTAGTGCTGGGAGCCTCCAGGGTGGGGAAAAGTTCCATTGTCTCACGCTTTCTCAACGGCCGGTTTGAGGACCAGTACACTCCCACCATTGAGGATTTCCACCGCAAGGTCTACAACATCCGGGGAGACATGTATCAGCTGGACATCCTGGACACCTCCGGGAATCACCCTTTCCCTGCCATGAGGAGGCTTTCCATTCTGACAGGTGAGAAAATTGCAGAAAGTTTACAAATGGAGAATGGAGGGTGGAAGATCATAATGACAGACATTGGCTTGAAAACTATGGCCTGAGATGACTGTTTCTCATGGATAAGATGCATTTGGGAGGCAGCTAGAGGAACCGCATGATTTTGTTGCAAGATGCACTTCTCTAGAGAGATATTTTCTGGTTGAGATGCTTCAGGCACTATAGGGAGTGCATTGGCCACAGGGGAGGCATCCACTGGGTGAAGGTCTGAAATTGAGATTTCTACTAGTTTAATTCCCTCCTACCTTCCCCTCCTCCCCCATACTTTTTATTGCGGTGGCTGCATAAAATCTCATGGGCATTAAGAGCAGCAAGGGACAAAATAAGCATGCCGTTATAAGACACAAGCAGTGAGAAACAAATGTAAAATGCACAGGAAGGAAATTCAAACCAAGAAAATGTCAAAATTTTTCCTCAAATTTCCAGCCTGATTTCATTGATGTGATATTCCAGTAAAAAGATAGCTCTACTTTTACCCTTCCTCCTTAGTCTATGGTTAATCAAATGAATTAAAGAGGAAAAATGGAAAATGGGGGGCTCATTTTGTTCATTCTTATTGTCAAGCATTTTCTGTTGTGAGCTAAAATGTATTGCCCAACCATGAAAATGATAACGGAGGTACATTGAGCCACAGCTCACAACTATCCCACTTTCTGGTTTTGCTCTCTATCATTCTAGCTAGCCAGTAAAATGCAACGTTCGCATCTGACCAGGCTAGGGATCACATTTCAGTGAGGTCCTAGGGCCAGTTTCTGGGTTGCGGATGTGAGCTCTTATCCCCAAAAGCTCTTTTAGCAAGTTCCACATGAATGTCATTCAACAGGCAATGATGTACGTTATTTTATATTTGCAAAAGGAATTATAAGTCAGGAAATGTCAAAAGGAAATGCCAGGGGATCTGTGTCATTTATGCATTTCTTTTTTTCCATGGTCTGTTTCTCTTGAGTAAATGAAATGACAGCAGAGCACTGCACATTGGGAAACCTCTCATTCCCGACTTAAGCATTCAGGATTGACTAGCTGTATATCTTCAGTTCAGGCGTTGTTTCTTGTACTGTATAATCGAAAGGCCAAGGCTGAGTGGCTGCCAGGTCTCCACTCTTCCTGGTGTCAGAGCAGGCTCTGTTTTACACTGAGTTACAAACGAAAGGAAGAAAAAAGATAAGCAATGCAGCAGGGCTGAGTTAGAAACATGTTTACAAAGGAGAGTACAAACGGGCAATAACTTGCGAATCCAGTGCAACCTAGGAGCACACACTTAGATATGGATGAAGTAACACCATAGCCAAAAGCCTTTTCCATAGCACAACAGAAAGGAGTGGGGAGTTGTATTAGAAGAACTGGAACTAACATACAGCTTACTGAACACATTGAAAAGGATCAAATTAAAAAAAAAAAAAATGGGGAAGAGATGACAAATAACCCTTTTTGGGATTGGATTTTGGAAAATTAGCTCTTTTGACACAGGTTGCAACCAACAAGCCTTTACAGTATCCTTTTTTAATTGCAGGGGATGTTTTCATCTTGGTGTTCAGTTTGGACAACAGAGAATCCTTTGATGAGGTGAAAAGGCTCCAGAAACAGATCCTTGAGGTAAAATCCTGCCTGAAGAACAAGACTAAGGAATCAGCTGACCTCCCCATGGTGATCTGTGGCAACAAAAATGACCACAGTGAAGTCTTCCGCAAGGTACGCTCAGATGAAGGCAAGGACCTTGTCTCCAGCGATGAAAACTGCGCTTACTTTGAAGTTTCAGCCAAGAAGAACACCAATGTGGATGAGATGTTCTATGTCCTCTTCAGCATGGCCAAGCTACCTCATGAGATGAGCCCTGCCCTCCACAGGAAAATCTCCATCCAGTATGGTGACACCTTCCAACAGAAATCCTTCCGGATGCGCCGAGTCAAGGACATGGATGCCTATGGCATGATCTCCCCCTTTGCTCGCCGGCCAAGTGTCAACAGTGACCTGAAATATATAAAATCGAAAGTTCTCAGGGAAGGCCAGTCAAGGGAGAGGGAGAAGTGCACGATCCAGTGAAAGAGGCTCGTACTTCTATCTGAAGTCATCACCCACATGCAGTGCCTTAAAGAAAAACGGTCTGTGGAAGCACAGAATGGGCTCATGGGGTTCATCAAGAACTCCCAACATGGATAAAGGATAACTCTTCATGCAGGTTCTGCTGAGTCATGAATGTAAATACCATCGTCCCTGTAAACAACTGGGAAAATCATGGCCTGAGATATGAGTGCAGTTCTTTGTCTTTGTAATGTAGCTCCTCTTCATTCTCCTTTTTGTGTAATGAATACAGAGCTGAGAAGTAAAGAAGTTTCAAGCTCATCCTTACAAAGAAAGTAGGTAAAAAAATGCACAAAAGGCTTTAGCAGTTACCCAACATGCAGCTCTTGCTAAGAGAGAGGAGATTACGTGTATGCGTGTGTGTATCTCTGTGTGTCGGTGTGTGCATGTGCATGTATGGAGCACTCCTTTTGAAAATGGGACTTGCATTTCAAAGGGCAAGAGTCCTACTGAGGTTTCCCAAGATTGGAAGTGGACTATATATGGACACGTGACTCTAACTCACTTCCAAGAGGACCTGCAATACCAAGATCTTGATTTTATGTTTGCTGGGACAATTGTCACTTGACATCAACATGGATGTTGTTTTGTATTATAGATTTTATTTGGGATTTGTTGTTTTTTTTAATTGTCTGGGGGTGGGTTCTTAGCAAAATCAGATGGCAAGTGCATTTGATATTAAAAGAGTGTCTACTTTCTAGCAGTGAAAGGTGTTTTTCATCTGTAAACCTATCTAATATGTACATCAATTGAAAGTGAATTTGTTCTGCAAAAAGCCAATACATTTGACTGCTTTGCAAGCTCAGTGTGATATTGTTTCTCAAAGCAGCCACTCCAGCTCTGAATACTCTAGTACAAATGCCACCCTTTGTCTTGCTGGCCATTGAAGCAATGGTTCCTTCTTCTGCCTGTATCAGCTGAGATTAATTAGATTCGTATACTGGCTTACATCACTTCAGAGCCAGGATTGGGTTTTCCTTCAAAATTTAGAACTGAACAGCTGTAGAGCGAGCTCCATCATATTTCTTCTGTTAACATGCCTCTAGTCATTTTGTTTGTGTTTTTCCTTGCTGTCTGATAAAGGTTGCCCTGGTAGAAACCTTTGCACTGCAGAAGCAGAAGCTTTGAGCTGGCTGCCCAAACAGGGCTGAACTGATAAATCTGGGGCTCTCCGTTCACTTTTTTCCTTTCTCAGCCCAGTCCAGGCTTCCTCATCTTCAGCTCCCTCCCTGTTCTGCTTCTGGCTTTGTTGCTCAATGTGCTCCTGTATGCCCTCAAAGCCAAATATATTCTCTCAAATGTGAGCTTGCCACTCTCACTGACTGGAATGAGATGTGTGCACACATAACTGTGGGCAAAGCATGGCCCCAAGACTATACCAACAGTACAGTATATATGTTACATATACCTCAGAATGACCTTTAGATATCTTGTCCCTCCCTCACCCTCAAATTCTGTTTTTTGGCTGTGTCTATCTTGCTTTGTCTTGGGCAGAGCTGTGAGCTTGTTCATGCTATAATTTGACAGCAAACCAAGAATGATGGTTGTCTGTAAAAATTAGCCTCTGGGACTCAAAATCCCATATTCATTTATCAGTTCCACCCTTCATTGGTACTGTATATTGACTGGTAAAATACACTGTTCTTCTATTCCTGTTGCCAGGGCAGCACTTTTCAGGCAATGCCCCCCTCCCCATCTATAAATATGTACATCATTTATGATTAAACCTGTTTTATTTATTAGCTGTGTCCTGGTCCTTTTTCACTTTGCCTGAGAATGATGAGGTAGATCCTATTTTTCTGTTGTGCAGGTGCAGCTAGGCAAGTGAGTTGTGGGTTGAGAGCTCTGATGAGCTGTCCAGTAAGTTCTGGAAGAGCCTTTTATGTTCTCCAGACACCAAGGGATACACTTTTGTCTGTTCAGAACAGAACTGTGTCTACACCTACATATTTCTGTCTATTTATCTATCTGAACATTGACTTATATGTACAGATATCCTCACAAGCAGAAGCAGATGGTTACTGCCTCCAACATGAGAAGATAACCACTCTCCCTGAACAGAGGTGGAGTACTTGTCCCTAGTGCAACATAATGTGGTCTCTGCAGAGACATCACTGCTGCTCTCACGAGTCTCTCCATCTCACCATTTGTACCTCTCAACTGTATGAGTCTTGGTCCCCCTGAGTACGTGCCTGCCTCCCTACAGATTCTCCACCTCACTGTCTGACTGTTGAATGTACCAGTGTTCAAACTCTGGGACTCGCATGCCACAGGGACACAGTAGGGTTGAAGACAGAATGAGGAAGGCATGTGTACCGGTCATTGGTTAGATTAAGGGGCTTCAGGAAGCTAGAGGAAAACTCCTTGTGCTATAGCCCATGTGCTGCATTATTGAGCTTATGTCTGATCTCCCTCACCTGCTGGATAAAGCTAAATTTTAAAAATCTCTCCATAGTCATCAAGTCTCTGCCTCTATCTGACACTGACCTTACAACTATTTTCCCTGCTGTCCTTCTACCTCCACAAAAACACCAGTCTTCCTTACCCTTCCCTGTTCTCTCATTCCTGACTTTCCCACCATTGATACGAAGGCACAGGGTACTGAAAAACAATGCTGCAGTGACAGCAAGGGTGCAGGAGTAGAGAAGGCTGAAGACCAAGGAACAAGTAATCACAAAGTTACGCTGATCCCATGGGAAGGCCAGTGAGCCTCAGCTTCAGTGTTCAGTTTGGTCTGCCCATGCTCAGGGTGAGAAGCATCTCAGAAACTGGCTGGGAGTGAAGGTGAAGCAGCATTACAGTCACCCACAGAAACAAATGGCAATAAGCAGGTAATCCTATTAAAGTAATCCTAGTCTTCCCTCTGCATTTTGTTACTGATGATAATTGCTTCTGAAGTTAGATTATCGTGCTCCTGAGGACATTATTTTTTTTCCTTTGTTTTTCTTATATCATTAGTCATTCTATTAATATTCATGTATAATTTTGGCTCTAGAAGTGCTTACACCCCCCTAAAACAGACAGTATCGGTTGTTTATTCACAATTAGCTGCCATTGTGTTCTGTGAAAAGGGTGGGACTGGAGAACAGGGAGCTACCTGTCTGCACAGGGGGCATAAGGCAAGGTAGGAAGAGGGAAAGGGGAATTGCTTCTTCCCTGCTAACTACTGAACATGTTCGTTTGTAAGACAGAGCAGAGAAGAGCTATTACATGTGTACAGAAACTGACACCCTGAAAGAAGCAAAGAGCAGGCCTACAGCCATTCTTCAGATGCAGTGGAAAGAGAAATGACTTTTTTTTACCCCCTTGGGTGTCAAGGGACCTACACAGCAACTCCTGTAACCCAAGAGGTTGTGAAAATGCACTGAACTAAGGGCAAGGCTGGAGGAAGGCATCTGTCTAGAAAAGATGTTGCGAGCAGCTGTACCTTTACTTGGTCTTACCTAGACTAGTTAAGTTGCTTTAGTCCAATTGCTACCTTGTCCTATATTGCAGCATATAAAACCTTGCATTAGTGTTCGAAAGCCTCACTGATGTTTTTTGTGTACTTACTTCCAGGACAGTGAGCAGGGACACATACATGACACAGGATCAATCACAGCCCTGGAACAAGAAAGTGCTGAGATTTATTTTGTACGTTGCTCCACACGGCAAGAAAGTCCTTGTCCTGATGGCATTGCGAGTCAACACATCATAGGACCTACTGTAAATAATGACAAAAATCTAATTAAGCCACAGGGTCAGTACAAATCAGGAAGGAAATAGTGGTCATGGTGAATTAAGTAAAAAATAAATTGAGGGTGGGAAGGGCAGAGCAAAAGCCTGTTTTGATATCCAGAAGAGTAATTTAGGTTTCTGTTCTCAAGGGTCCCCTGGAGAACTGCTGCCACCAGGCCAGCCTAACACTAGAGACAGGCTTTCATGGTGCAGTCTCAAAAAAATCATTGTCTCCTTGAGACCCCAGGGGGCAATAGATCTGATTGGGAGGCCAAAGGGCTTGTTATTATCACAAAGGCAAGTAGGGAATGGTGGGATAATTTTTAAAAGGGCAGCAGAAGAGAAAAGAGCTTCACAAGTGGGCTCACAAAGGTAGGATGGCAATGGGGGGTCTGGTGGGTAAAGAAAAGGTAGGCTTCTCCTTGTCTATACACAAGCCTAGTCTGAAAATATTTTATTTGGCTTTTTTGTCCCTCCTCAAATGTTAACTGCCACTCACTGCTGTGTAGGACCCACCCTCAGCTTCTCATCACACCTTTTGCTGCCTTAGATTTATCCTGCTGTCATGTACCTTATCGTGGGCTACCTTGCTAGCCCTGTCCCAGCATCTTGGCTAGGGCAGAAGGTTGCAGGCACAGGTGTTTCTGAAGTAAGTGATGATTATTTGATTGGATTTGAAATCACTATTACTCTTCGGGGTTTTATTAGCATTATTGTTATGCATGGTGGCAAGCTCAGATTAAAGGGTCTCCTTGGAAAAAAATAAAAAACATGATATAATGCACATTTTCCCCACTGGTTTCTATAGCAACAGCCTTTTTTTCTGCACTCAGAAAGAGCGGAGAATTTGCAGGGGGGAGATGAGTAGCAGTGGCTCTGCCCTAGATCTTTCACCTCTGAGTCTTCACAGGAAGTTTTCCTCTCTTCAGTTTCTGTTATGAGGAGGAATAAAGACCACCAACCAGACCCAGCCCGTAGACTTCTCAATATGTCTGGTAAAGATGTGGGATGGATATGCTACCACAGATAAGAAAGTAATTTCCATGACGTGATTGTAAACCGAGGCATTGCTCCTGGCACAGTGCCTGATGTGGGGAATACACAACCCAACTTCTATACCCAAGTCTGGTTAGAGCTGTGAGCCTTGCTCAACTCCTTTCTTCCCTGTGTCTTTACAGACCACCATCTGGTACAGTCAGAGCCTGAGACTTCCCAGAGAAACATTTTCTTTTGCTCTCATGACAACATCAGCCAACATCATCAACCTTTGTTTGCCCTTACTCTCATCAGCCACCCATAGCATGCAGAATCACCCAAAGTCCCAGGCATCATGTTCCTAGAAAGTTATTGACAGTTTGGAAGGAGGCCAAGGACTACCAAGAAAAAACATTTTATGAGCCTAGGGGGATATGAGCCTAGATTTGAGTAAGCCTTAAGAAAAGCACGAAGGGAATAATTCTGTGCCACGTAGGTAAACAAAGTCCGAGAGAAGCTGACTGAAAACCCCTAGATGTGTTTGAAAGGTGGAGATGACAATTGAGACAGTACTTTATTTACAGTTGGACAGTGGGATATCTCAGTGGGAACATGAGTACTAAACAGGAAGTTATAGGCAAAAGAGCAGCATAGGTTCTAGGGCAGGGTAATTGGCTGGCAAATTTTCTAAGAGATGCCATGAAAGTCCCATTCGGAAAACACTGGGAAAAATACTGAAATGTACATAGCCAACGGGGATAACATTGCTGGCAGTGGGATAGAGTGGCTGAGCCAGTAGGTTATTTTGATCCCCCAAACTTGTTTCTTTGATGGAGTCTGATCCCAAGACTGCTTCAAAGAAATTTCCTCAGGCTGCCTGTACTTGCTGCATGCTCCTGATCCCCAAAGTGGTAGTTCACTGGTCCCCTCCAGCCAGACCACTAACAGAAGAGGCAGGACTTCTAATGTCAGACCCTGCTCTTTAGATCATTTCCACAAATGGTTTTGCTGCTGTTTGCAGCAAACCGTTCCTTTGGTGAATTGTCCATGAACAGTTTCTTGCACATTTGTTTATTGTTCAGAAGCATTTGATGTATGATTTATGCAAACGTGTCCTGTGTTTTGGCTGGGATGGATAGCTAAGATTAGTTAAGATTAAACATGAAGACCAGGAGGGATGAGGTCACTCTGTTTCAGGACATCTTGTAGCAAAGTAAAAGAATATAAATGAAAATAAATTTCAGCTTGAATATGTGTCCTCACATCACTCCGACCTAGAGGGAAGCACATTCGCTCTCTCCAGACCATTCCTTCCCTCCAGGCTCTTGAAGCAGGAATTTCACATGGACTGTATTTATTCAAAAAGAGTGTCCTCTCACAAGCATGTGGCTTTCTGCAGTTAGCACAGAGCACCAATTCACACATGAGAGTACTGAATATTTTAGACTAGTTTTAGCAATATGTCTCGAGTCCATATTTTGAAGTTTAAAAAAAAAAAGGAAAATGGAAAATAACCTCTACAGTTGTGGTGATGAGAAGTGGGAGAAGACATTTCTGACTCCAAGAAACAATTCCTTCACATACTGAGACCTTATCTGAAAAACTGCACAATTCTATTCATCCGGGAGTTGTGGTCTTTCTGCGTTAGACTGGGAACCAAAGCAAAAGAGAAACACAAAAGAGATGCACTCCCAGCAGTGGAGCCAGTGCTTGCATTTCAGACCCCACTAACACCAGTGCTGTGACAGATCCCACCTAGCTCCTCAGTTCCGAGGAGCTTCAGAGATAAAATAAGTTAAGGTTTCTAAAATAATTGGGTGTTAGTTACCAGGGTTTCTGTCTTACTTTTCAGTTCAGAGATCTAACAGTCCATAGGAACAGTCCCACCAGTTTCCAAACTCTTTACATAAATCAGCATTTCGGTTTCCCATCCCTGATAGAGGGCCAATAGCAATCACAGGAGAGCTGAGAGCGGATAAACACCTCCTAGATTGCGAGGCACTTGGGTATTGAAATGATGGATAAACACATTAAAAGGTGAAGAGGCAGACCGGAAACAAATATTACCTCAATCAGGAGCTGAGCTGCTGCAGTGCCAGCTACACAGGAGAGCAATTACATTTTGCATAATCCCAAATTTTTGCACTACCCACAGCCTTGTTCTCCTCAGCACCTGCTGAGCTGGCAAGTCTCAGGAGCCTCAGGATTAAAACTGCACACTGGCTACCCCCTGTTCTTCAATCACTACATACCTGTGTGCTAAACGGCAGTGTGCTGCAGAGAGGTTTTTTGCTCAGGGACCCTTGGGTGGATGCACAGCATAACCTCTCCTTTCATTCTCTCCCTGCTGGAGAAATGAGTGCCACAGGAAAGCACAGCCTTGTTAAACACAACCTGGGGCATTTGAGGGTGGCATAGAGAAGATCAGTGGAAGATCAGTGGCATAGCTTTTGGCTGGTCCAGGGCAGAATGTCTCATGTTTTCTGTCACAAAACAGTTTGTTCCTTGCCGGATGGCTCATTGCCAAGGTAATAAATACAAGTTTCAAAACAGAAATAAAATAAAAAGGAAAAATAAACACAGAGCAAAGACTTGTTCTGCAAATTGACAGGAGGCTCGCCTGAGGCAATGGATGAGGGGTGACAGGGATGAACAGGTCTCTTGCGGAGCCTTATTAGAGAGCAGACCGGAGCTCTTCTCAGATACTCTTTATGAGATGCTGCCATCTGGGAGAAATCCAGATTGGCAATTATCGGAGAGAACAATTCCAGCTGTCCACAATACTGCCAAAGCAGAAATTATCCCCTTACACAATGGCACTGACTCAGACTGCTTGCAACTTTTGTCGAGTTTGGGGCAGTTACACAAGGTCTGTCACTAGTCATGCTGGTGTTTATTTGTATTATGGAGCCCTGCCCACAGAGCAGGACCCATTTATTCCAGACAATACACAAATACACAACAAATAGAAAGTCCTAATATATGCAAAGGCCAGAGCAGAATCTGCAATATTAGTCCACCACTTTCCTTATTAACATCTGAGAGACAATTATTTCTGTAGAGACCTTGTACCCACCACATTGAGGTAGTAGCAGCACCAAGATCAAGTATAATATAGTAGTGCTCTTCCTTCAGCTGGACTTACTGAAAGAAGAGAAAGCAGATGTAAGGGTTATGCAGTGTTTCCAAAATTCTTGTGGGATGGGCAAATTCTTGCACTGGTTCCTTGCATTGGCTCCTACCAGTCTTGCCAAGGAGAGATCTATTAGGTAGCAGCTTTGAGCTGTGCTGGTGGTTCTGCGGTTGTGCAAGCCCCAAGCCAGCTGTGGCTCATGGTACTTCAGATCTAACACTGAACGCTGTCCTGTGACAGGCAATGGAGCTGCCTTACATGTGGTTGTCTTGAAACCTGGATCTAGGGAATGCAAGGAAGTGAGGCAGTTGTGCTGGCACTACCAAGTCATGGCAAAGGCCTGGTGACTACCCAGTCCTTTAGCGACCAGGTGATGCCTCAAGGGATGTTTGCTCCCCTCCTGCTTATTAGCCATGCTGAGACCTCACATAGCTCTCTGGGGAAAGAAATGGGTCATAAGCTGCTAGAAGCAGGGTGTCTACCCACCCCTGAAATACAAATTGATGGAACAGAAGACATTTTTAGCTGTCCACAGAATTTAAAGTTGAATGTAATGAAAAAGCATGGACTGGATCGAGATTCTCCTCAGTGGTCCCCTTGTACTGCTGTAGCCCACACAAAAGCTGTTATTTGCCTTTGATCTCCCAGAGAGGAATACCTCTGGCACAGGCTTTGGCAAAACAGTTCACAGGATCCTAAAATTTTGTTTCCTCCCTCTACAGCATGATCGTTGGAGAGAGGTCTTCCCTTAGATGGATGGTAAAACCCTCTCAGACAATACAGAGCCCAGCAATGAAGAGCACCTCAGTGACAGGACATTTTGCTGTGCTAGACAGCAAGCAGATGCACAAGAAGTGAACAGCCTTGGTGGAAGGGAGAGCCTTAGACATGTTTTCTACCCCTTCTTCTTGGGACTTGACACATCTCCCCTAGCAGATTTCCTCTTGTCAGACAAGAATTCTGCCAAAGAGGAAAATGTCTAGAAGCACCTCATTAATTAAGGAGCCTTGAGTTTTGCTGATTTTCCGTGACACTTTGGACTCTGAACTGACTTTTGAAAATGACATGAGCTTAGGCTCACTTAAGCACTTTCTCAACTTTATAAGAATTGTTCCCTAAAGAGGGAGCATTTAAGGACTGAGATTTATCAGGAGGAAATGTTGTTCTGAACCAAATTTCCACTGAAAGGGAAAACTGAAAAGATAAGTGATTTTGCATGAGTGGTGCTTGAGTAGTGAAGGTTTTCTTAGTAAAACAAGAACTGTCTGAGAGGCCCTTCTGCTTTCCCACTGATTTACATTAGAAAAAGAAAGAAAATAAGAAGCTTGCTGTTTCTTAAAAGAACTGAGAAAAGGAATGTATTTCAGAGTGAAATGTTGTTTGTGCATCTTTTTCCCATGGTATCTTTTCGTCAACCAGGAATTAAAGCAAAAGAGAGTCTGAAGGCCCAAACATGATCTGTGACCTATGCCCTTATCTGGGTTTGGCTGGGTCTGTGTTCCCTACCACTATCTTTTCCCTCACTGACTAAAGGAGAATCTGAAGCAATAACAGATAAAAGAGCTAGTTTGTTTTTCACTAAAGGCATGTGGGGTGCTCCACACTTTGAGGCAGTAGGAAGGCATTAGCAAGTGAGTGGGAAAATTATCTCTAAATTAGCTTTAAGTTTTGTGTCAGCTGCTATTCTTCTCTAGAATGGTCCTGTCCTCTTCTGTTCCCCTCCAGCTTTTCACAAAAAGTCCAGCGAGGGAAAGATAGCACCTGTTGTTTTTAGCCCTCCTAAACTTCAGATGAAAGCGACCTCTTTTTTGTGCTTAGCCACAATCAAAAGGAAACCAAGTCGCTCTGTTGAGCTGTGTCTTTACTGCCAGGTATTCCGTTTTTTGTATGTCAGCCCTTGTGTTCTTGTTGTCCTCCCTAGCTGCATGTTGGTGCATACTGCAGTGCCACGTTGGTGCCTGCTTGATGGCTTTTAGTTCATGGCATCGCATGTATGCCCAAGGCTGCTACCATCTGGTCTCCAGCATTAGAAACTGTACTGTAAAAAGTAAGCCTAGATTACAGGAGTCTTTCTGGATTTCCATGCCACACTACTTATCCTATCCATGTCCCATATCTGGCATGCGCTAGTCATCCACACTGTTTTGGTCTGCAGGGAGGAAACCTGGTTGAATGCCCTAAAAGAGACTTGTGGTATGCTCCAAGAGCTGCATGGCATGCTCCATCAAGTCCATTGTGGCCTACAGCCAGCCAAAATTACTTTAACTTCAGAAGTGAGAAGTCAAAAAGAGAGCACTGTGGAAGCTTTGTAGTGCTATGCAAGGCCAGTTATGCAAGCCCTGCATAAGTTGTGCCTCCTTCAGCCAGCTTGATCCTGGGGTGCTTACAGAAAAGCACAGCTGTGTCCACAGCTCTGGGGTCAGTAGCCTCAGAGAGACCAGAGTACGTTGGCACCATGCTAACAAGCTAGCAGGATAATTTTAGGGACACACCGGACTTTGACACCACGCCAGCAAGGTCACAACCCCACAAAGGCCTGACGTATGACAACTCGTCCAACAGTTGTCCACTGTGACAGGAAACGTCAAAGTGGCCCATGCCTTGACATGACTCCAGCTAAACATGGGCACTTGGCCAAAAAGTGCTCTGTGGTGGGATGCGCTGCCTGTCTGTTTGCCAGGAGGGGCAGAGAGGGAGTAGCTGAGTATATTGGAAAAGGTCAGGCCAAGAGGTGGCAAGAGTCAATCCTCAGGTTCCCCCAAAATATCTAGAGTTAATTTACTTTCTGGAGCCTGGAAGGGAGAGAGAAGAGAATGCAGAACAAAGTGTGCAGGAATTGGGAAAAAATGAAGCAGACAGAGCCATCGTTGGGTGAAGTCTGTCCTGTGGACAGGAAATGTTTCTTTGGGATAGTTTTAAAAGTTTTGTCTTCTGCCTCTGCTCTAGAGGCCAGAGACAAGGAGCCTGACTATTTTTAAAGATAAGTTTGACGCATTATGAAGGAGCTCGTGTGACATGATAGGCTGCTGCAGTCAGGAAATGGACACCATGACCCAGGAGAGGCATTCCAGCACTGCGCTCCTACACTGGGGGTCTGGCTGTCTGCAGGCTTCACTCTCTTTCTCAGAAGACAGGAAAAGAAAAGAAAGGAAAGAAGNTCAACTCAAGCAGAGGTAATTCTGAGAAAAAAAGGAGACTTTGGGAAGGAAACTCACATGAACAAAAAAATGTCTACTGAGATGAGTATGTCCCCTTTAACTAACAGATCAGTAGCGCTATTCCTAGGGTCTGGGGTTTGACATTAGGCCAGCAGTAGTAGCTGAGCACCAGTGACCTATGACTTGCTAGACTGATGTGAAAGCATCAGCCCATGAGAGGTATCACAAGAGTCTGTGTCCCCAAATTAGCTGTGAGAACATCTTGCCAGATGAGACCATACTAGCATGTAATCTGAGGCAAGCCCAAAAAGATGGAGGTGTTGATCTTGAGTGTGAACCAAAGACATTGGAAACTAATAGCCCCTAGACTTGCTCTTTTATATCTGAACAGATAACTTGAGAAGTCGAACAATAGTTAAAGTGGCAATCTATCTGTTGGAAGTATAGGTCTAATCCTTGGCTAGGAGTCTTGACTTTTTCCCCCAGCCTGCGGTGTACAGCTTCCCACCTCCTGCCTCCTCACAGAAACGTCAAATGCACGTCCAGGAAGGGGGAGACTAAGAAACAGAAGCCTCCAAGGAAGCTGGGAGAGTTTCCCACTTGGGCAATCACAGTCTCCTATGTTCTCCTGCAGGGGGCGAAGCAACATGAGGCTCTGCCCTGCAGAGATGGAGATCCTGTATGGGAGATTCCTGCCTGCTGTTTTTTCTTGTTCACCTCCAGCAGGGCTTATACCGCCTTCATCTTCCCTTCTTCTCTGGTCTTCTGTCACCCCACCACAGAAGAAAGGTGGCAGTTGTGTTAGAAGATTTACAACTTCAAATACTCAAAGGCCATGACTATATTAACGAATTATATGGTACCAGGGCATGTTGCCAGACTCCAGAACTGAATCACCCATCATGTTACACTGTTTGTACATTCCCTGTCACAATTTTAACCCAGACCAAGGAGGTCTCCCTTGTGATTTAACCCAGGCCAGGAACAACTCTTCACAAGGGATTTACAGGCAGCCACCCACTTCTATAGGGTAATGAGGTTTAATGGAGTGAATGCAGACTTTTACATTCCAGTTGGTTTCAGTGCCAGAGAGACATCTCACATTTAATTTTCTAGTACAACAGCAGCCTACAGTACCATTCAAGAACCAGGGCAGAAAAGGTTACAGGGTTTGGAAATACCCCTGATGTAACCTCCTTGCAGGGTGAAACATCATCCTTCACTGAAGGACAATCAGAGCTGGGGCTACTTCCTTCAGCTCACTCTCTCTGCTTGCAAAATGGCCCACTGGCAAAATCACAGAAATAAACTAGAACAGGCACAAAACTCACTCTTTTGGAAGGTACTGCTGAGAAACACCAGAACATGTCTACACTCAGGTCTCCAGCATGGCAAAAAAAAAACGGTGGTAGGGAAGAGGGAAGGAAGAGAAGGAAGACTGTTCAAAAAGAAAACAAAATGAGACATGAAGGTAGGATTAGGTTGCTGACTCTAACCATGCTTCAAGGGTTTCATGCCATTTTACATTGCCCTGCTGATGCTATGCAAAAAGCAGAGATGTAGTTGGAAGTCAAGTTACAAACCTTCAACTCCATTCATCTTTTGCATCGCAAGTACTTTGAGTACATCAGCAGTAAATTAGTGCCAGCTCTCCTGCTGAGATAATTCAAAGTATCTTTCCCTGCCCAGCAGGGCCTGATTTTTCTTGTCGATTACATATTGTGATTAATATGAAGGCATTTGCTCATTTAACAGGGGGAGGGGGGGGAGAAAAAAAACCAAACCCAAAAACCTTCACTGAATAGGTTTTTGGGGGGGAAATTTTGCTTTGTTTATTTTTCTCCAGTCAGTGAACCATTAATTTCAATGAAGAACCCAAGCTAGAGATGGGCAATGATACAAAGAGATTGATAGATCCACTCTATTTCACCCTCACATCCCTATTAAGGTACATGTACATTCTGAGTGAGGCTTGTCAATCACCCCAGTGCCTGATATTGTCCCTTCCTCCCACACCACTGATTAGTGTCACTCACCAAATGAGCAGAGAGGGCGCGGAGGCAGATTCTGCCAGCAGTAAGAAACTTACTTAAAATCAAACCTGTGAAATACAGCATAAGAATCATGCCATGTAGGTGGAGGGGGGAGGAGAGGAAAACATCTTACTCTGGAAGGACTCATGGCTCCTTTTATTTCTTGTAAGAAAGAAATTAACTAGTTTACTAGAGTGGAAGAGAGAAGGTAGGTTGGTTTTAGAAGCACTGTGTGATGTCTTGGCAATTAAATGGTCCAGGGCCAGAGGGTGGGGGAATATACTGGGAAATTACACAACTTGCAGGGTGTCCCTGTGAAGGCAAGTGATCAATATCCATCTGCCAGAGATAGCTAGATCCTCTTTATGGGAATAGTTCCACGTGGCATGAGCCCAAGAGACTCTGCAGTATGATACAGAGGCAG
>VXBW01005540.1:997524-1051811 GCA_013400375.1 Thinocorus orbignyianus
CAGGGGAGGGAAGGGGGAGGGAGGTGGGAGGCTGGTTTTCATGTCTGCATGTTGACAGCCAACATCTTGGAAGCCTGATGCAGAAGGCTTTTGCTAAAGATTGGTCTAAGGAGAGGTGTCATGGTAGCTAGAAATGGTGCTGAGCTGTAAAGATCTAAACTGGAATCTCTCCAAAGACCAAGCATGGCTGGGAATTGGAGTTGAGGTCACCATCCTGTGTGGAAGGTTAATTTGCATGTTGTGGGGTTGGGAGGGGGGTTGGAGGGTGCTAAATTAAATCTAATTGAAGATGAAGAAAGGGAATTTATGCCTCAGACTGGAGCAAACCAGAAATGTCTGCATTGCTTAGTGGTTATTCAGTATATTTGGAGTCAGGACTTCTGGAGCAAAAGGAGGGAAAGTACTGTCTGCAATGGAACAGACATTTAACTATACCGGCACATGAGTTTCAGCTTCTGCAGAACTAGGCCATTAATACAATTGAGACAGTCCCTATGAGGCTTAAGTATGCTTGCAAAGGGGTACAGGGAAATCCAAATACCCATAAGAAGAGACACCTGGAAATCAAATAACAGTGGGTAGGCCTGCTGCTGAGCACCCACCACTTCCACTGATATCAGTGAGATCAGGGCAGAGGAAGGGAATGGGGAAGGTTTGTGATTTGGTCGGACTGAGCTTTTAAAAGAGCCATCTCATTAGAGTCTCATGAGCTTTAACATCTGTGGGATGAGGAGCCTGGACACATCAATTTTGCTGTGGAAAGGGAAGAGTTAAGGTGAGAGAATGTAGAAGGAGATGGAGGGCTGGGAGAGACCTTTTAAGGGATGGGGTAGATGCTCCTGCAGTCATTGAGGGAAATAAAGTTCTGGGGACAGTGGCTGCTCTTCCCAGCATTAGTCATCACCTCCCACACTGAAGTCTGTGGGAGACTCAACCAGCCTCAAGAGTCCTGGTGAAGGCAAGGACAGCTGCAGGAGCTGGGCTGCCTTATGTCTACCCAGCAGACTGCTCCCCAGGGCAGCTACCTGACCTGCCTGTACTCAGATCCACCTGGACTGGCCTTTCCTTAAGGCCTGTAAAAGCACCAGATCCTGTGCTGTACCAGACCTTTGTAGCACCTAGCATGTGGCAGTCTACCCCTTCCTTGGGGATCCAACTACAACCCACAAAGGCATCACTACCATTAAAATGCCATTATGTTACGACATACAATTAGGGATTACAACGCAGCTTGATTCTGCACTCTCTGACGTTGCTGACAAAGCCCTACTAGGGCAGGAGTCCTTTTTAAGGCAGCGATGGGGTTCTCCATGTGACATTCACACTTCGAGGAACTGATCACTTCACTGTCAAACAAAAGCTGTATGGCTGGTTTCCATACACAAATGACTCCATCCAGAAATAGATGCCCAATTAAGGGAAAATATGTTTCCAAAAATCATTTTGTTTCCTACAGTTTATAAGCACTTGTTTTTCTTTTTTTTTTTTTTAACTGACTTTTCATGTCAGTCAATTTGGGGTTGGTTTATTTTTAACTGAGTCAGTAAACTCCTATACACCAAACCCCCTATGTAGAAGGAACAGTCTCTGTTATTTGGTTTTGGTTTTTTAATAGCAGAACAGCTATCACATTTTCCACTCCATCTTTTGCCCCAAAGCATTACGTGCCATTATAATTCAAGGGCTCTAAGAACTCTTCTAAAGGGAAGCTGCAGAGGCTCACAGAAGACGTCAAAACTAGGCCCTGCAAGTTTTCCAGCACTCTTAAGGATGACAACGAGAAGAAAAAAGTTTTAAGATAAGAAGAGATTAGTGCAATGGTCTAGTTTACACCCCTGAGAAAGTATATTCAACAGTCCTGGCATCAAATCAAATGACCTCTAACAAGGAAAAAAAGGATGAGAGTTCACAAAGTAGATCCTACTTCCCAGAAGAGACTCCTGCACCCCTCACCCATGATCATTCCTTGGAGGTGGTGAAGACAACAGGACACATGGAGTGAGGAAAGGGAAGACACTTGGAGCAGGTGCATGCTAGGTAGTTCTGGTTACTTGAGGTGTTTGTGTGCCTCGTCTTCCTTCTGGGCTTGTCCACCTTCAGTGCCCCAGGATTACCGTTCTTCAGTGAGTGGTGGCATCGGATGGAGGTGAAGGTCCCTGTCCTCCTTAGGACTCCCATGGGAATTCAAACGCCTTCTGGAGAAGCATGCTTTGCAGGAGGGCTGGGCTGGAGAGAGCAGTGCCAGAATCATGTTGTCCCGCTCTTTCGGCACCAGGTTTCACCAAGATTTCAACCCTCTCATTTCTTTGTTCCTTGGTCCATCAACACACAAACCTTTGGTACAGGGCAATCACAAATGCAGGAGAGCCCAGTGGTGAGGGCAAAGATGCCTGAGGACGGGAAGGAGTAGAGGGGAGATTTGGTTTGCCTTCACCACACTTAATAAGGAATTGATCCATCTGGATGCCAGTGTGTTATTGGGACCTGCTGGCCCTCACTGTAGGTACTCCCCCTAGGTTGATGCCATCCCATAGCAAGGGGTCACCTTGTGAGAAAGAAGTCTACAAACCAGTGGGAAACCATTATCCTAAAGCCAACCTGCCTCCTAAAACACTCGCTGGGCTTTTGTTTTGCCAGAATGGCTCCACAGGGTCCAGTGTGCAGGAGAGAGGCTCCAGCTGTGCCCAGTGGCCATGGGGACATGTGGGCAGCAAAGGGATGGAGAGACGAGACAGTGCATTTTCCCTGGCAGCTTTCCCCTCCTCCCTTGACCAGACACTTCTGCACAGCCCCCCAGGTTGGGGGAAGACAAATAAAAAGAAAAGAAACTAAAAAATATGTATTGGAGGGGAAAAAAACACACCTGCAGTCATGGTGGGGGCACAAGGTGCCAGGGCGCCATCTTGTGGCGCCTCCCCACCAGTGAGAGGCCACCAAGTCAGGGGACCCACCTCTGCCCTTCGCCCCCAAATCCCCTGGAATTCCACTTTCCATCGTTTTAGTGACAGAGGAGCGGAAAACGTTGCCGTGAGCCCAGTGCAGCTGGGCTGGAAGTGGTCCCCTGACATAAAGCACCTCAAGATCCCACGTAACTCCGGGGGTAGAGGTGTCTTCCTCGCATCCTCCCCGTGCCCCAGCTGTGCAAACATGGAAACATGGTGATTCCTGGGGGGACAGGTATTTCTACTCCCCCTGCCCTGAGTCAGAACATGACGGAGGACTCCCAGCAGCCCGGCTTTCCCAGTGGACCAGAGGGGAATTTTCTGACACAAACGATTCAGATTAGCAATTATCAGTTTGCAAAACCTTGTGTTTTTCAAGAAAATTGCTTGTACCACTGTGAAGCCCGGTGGTGTGCTCGTAACTAAAAGCCTGAGTAGCTAAACTAAAGCCTGGTAACTAGAGCCTGGAAACTAAAAACTCCTTTGCTGCACCTGCCAGGTGGGCAAATTCTCAACTGGGAAATTAGGTAGCGGCAAGGTCCTCATGTACGGGCAGCTTTGCCTTGGCAGTGTTACAGGAGGGTTTCCATGGCCCAGCATGGACATTCTGGTCACAGCAAGAGGGTTGGTGAAATAAAAGTCCCTGCAAGCAACCATCAGGCAGATGCTGTCCTCTGTGCTCACCTCAGATTGCTCAGCTGACATTCGGAGAAACGATGAGGATCACAAAGCTCGGGAAGAGAAGGTGGTGAAAATGATTTCTCAAGCTTTATCCCATAGTCCTGACGTGCAGCAGTAGAACTGAAAGTAAGGTCTGGTACACTCATTTCTGAAGGAATTCGTTTTGACCTTCTTAGTCATTGGACTTAACGCAATGAATGAAGGCTGAAACAGTAAGAGCCTCTGTTCCTCCCAGAGAAGGGTTTGATGAAGTTTTGCTTGAATGCAAATGTAGCAATACAATCCATCATATTTAACACATGGAGTGAAGTCTCTTCTGACAGTATCAACCAAAAACCATGTGTGTAACTCACCACTCCTCACACAATATTCATGTTTACCCCAGCATCTTTGGTGCACCTTACAAGTGCAGTTATCTTCTTTGGATTATTTCTTCTGATTCTTTTCTTCAAAGATGACAATGTAATTAAGTCAGATTTGGCAAAGGAATTGATTGTGTACTCTGAAATAAAAGAGAAAGGTAAAGACCTATGGAAAATAAACTCTTGTATGCTGTTCCCTTTCATCTGATCTCCTCATAAGTGTTTTTCAAATTCTTTAGAGATTGCAAATTCCCTCCTGCCTATAGGTTTCTTAGATGGTGCTGCTGTTTCTGCCAAAGAAAAGGCTACTTTAGACTAGAGAGCAGCCTCCCATTGCATCAGGATCCAAGTCTGGGTTTGAGCTCCTCTGAGAGGTTACAGTTCTCCTACCCCAGTGGTGTAAAAGGGGCTGGCATATGGCATGGCATCAGGTGCGGTACCCTCTAGAGAAACTATCTGTCCTTCTCTGGCCTCTCCTTCTCCATCAAATTCACGTAAAAACCTTTCCTTAAAATCTGAGACAATAAAAGGAATTGCAACATTTACTCAAAAATTTCCCATAGAATAAGACTTTCAACTTTCTATTATTTCTTTATGACATCAGTGCAAATGTGCCCTGGACAAAACATAAGAAGCTGTTCCACATCTCCTATTTTGTCTGCATCCAGTACTCTCTTCTCTCCAGATTAACTCAATTGACAATTTCGGAAGGGCTATAGTGGCCCTTCTGATCTTGAAGTAGAAAAATAGGCTTGTTTTTTTTTTTCTTTAGAAAGTAGTAGACATCTTCTGTAACATCTAAGGTAATCCTGTCTGTCCTTCAATACAGCACAGCTAAAGAATTTACCTCCATAAACTTTGAGTTGAGCTCATAATTAAGCTAATGTTCAGTCTGTCATACCTTTTTTATCAGCAATTGAATTCAGTGTGTTGCAATCTTCATCTCATTTCCCTGACTGCTCTGTAACCAAGCCAACCTGCCTCTTATCCTGACGCATTCTACCTGCTTGAATGACTCTTTGAAGTCCTTTGCACCATGGTGTCTGTTCCTACAGATGCAGCGCATTGTCTCTCAAAGGAGTCGCGTAGAGAACAGGTAGATCCATTTGAGTATTTTTTGTGTCTGACTGGTGTTGCTTGTGTACATTTTAAAGCTGTTTTGAGTGTACGAGTTCATGTAATGAAATAACACCACATTACCTCATGCAACAGGAGATAGCATTTGGAAGAAAATGAGCCAAAATCTGTCTCTTTTGAAGTGGATGGCCTTTTCTGGAGCAGGTTAGACCTAGAAGAAAAACAGTAGGAGTCAACAACTGCATTTCAGACAGGCTATGTTTACACCCAGCTTTTCTCGAGGAACTTTAGATGTTGCTCTACAGAACTGCATGTGGTCTTCTGTAACAGTTATGTCAATGCAAAAGTGAACCTCCATCAGAAAACAGGAGTTATAGTCATGATCATATAATTTTTTCATGTTCATGTGGAGTGAAGCAGATTACTTTTACCTTACTGGGAAATGGTCATGGTGCAACCCTTGCTGGCAAGAGCAACCCAGGTCAGCAAGGTTGTCTAGGTCTCTACAGAGAAGGGACCGTTCATCTTTGGTGTCGCGTGTTTTGTCAAACACGCTGTCAGCCCTTCACCAATTAAAATAAAGGTAATACCTCAGACAGACTGAAAGCTCTTCATTGAGAAAGGACATTTTTCTTTCCTTTCCAGACAAACTATGTCTTGTGGAAGGCTAGGAAAGATACTGTATAATGAAATTATGAGGCCAGCCATCTAGAATCTGGAACTGACATAATCCATTGTTATGTCTGTGGCCAAGAAACAGGTTGAATCTGAAGATATGAATGTCCCTCTCCCCACCTAAGTTCTCATTTCAGTGTCTAACCAGATGCCCAATATCTGGCTAGATGCTGCTGTGTGAGCAGGTGTCTCACACCTGGGACATTGGGCAGTAACAGTTATCTGAGTGGGAGAAAGAGTCTGAACCAGGAGTCACATATCTGTCTTGGTTTGAAAAGAACTTTAGGATTTATTAGTGAGCTTAGGAAGAAGTCCCTCATACTTGGGCCAAAGAGCATCTCGTCAAGTAATGCAGGTGACATCTCAAGGAAATAAAGAAGTGAAATAACTAGAACTAGTCACTGCTAGTTAAAGCTCTATTTTTTTTTCTTTTCTTTTTTCCTTGTTCAGTTTCCCAGAGGACTGCTTCTTGAGCCAGCTGTGCTGTGGTACCAGGTGTGACTCAGACTGCAACTTGACTAAGTTTGGTACACCATTCACAACCTTTCTCTGCAGTCTGGGTGGGCAAATATGTTTCCCATTTCTGGCTCTGTCACAGGCCAAATTTCAATTATTTGGAAATATCTCAGGGGAAAAAAACCAAAAACAAACAAAGAGACAAGTGATGTCACGACAATTAATTTAGGCTGTACTTGGGTGTTGCAACAATTACTCCATAAAAGGAATTTTCTCAGGAGACAACAGACTACAACTCAAAAATGGAGCAAAACTTGGTATCGTGTGATCTCATCCTTCCCCTCTGTGCCCCCCACGATGTTCACCATTTGTTTGCAAACTGCATGGTCCCTTCTACCACCAGCTATCTGAGCATGGTACGCACCAACAATGTGGCTGCAGGGATACAACTGTCCTTGGTTAGTCTAGGTGGCTCTCTAGACTGGTTGTGGCATACTGACAGTAGCTCATGCCTCCTGAAGTAATCTCACAAAGCTTGATAAAACACAACTGAAGCCCTTTGGGACTAGAAAAACCCAGAGAACCTCTGCTGGGAGAAAAAGTGGCTATTCCTTTCCTGTGGCCAACACCTCTCCCAAATAAAATGCCTTGCTATTGCTATACATATACTAGGAACATAAAATTTTGATTCTTAGCCACATTTTGTTTTCATTCATGAAGTGGATATGCCTTTCAGGAGCTTCTTCTGAGCAAGCATAAACTGCATTTGTTCTTACAACTGCCATGTCAGTATGTGGCCTACAGAAATAAGACTGCAGTCATGATGCTACAGTACTTTATGGTACTGTATATGGTCCTTAAATACTTTATTTCTTGTTTCCTGTTTGAGGGTGAGATGATTTCATTCATTCAGACACTAATGAGATGGAGAGTGGAAAAGCAGAGTGATGAGCCAGTTGGGAAAGGAGACATCAAATCATAGAATGATTTGAGTTGGAAGGGAGCTTTAAAGATCTTATAGTCCACCATCCCTGCCACAGACAGGGACTCCTTCTCTGCACTTCAGCTCTCAATCAATTCATCACCCAGTCTGAACTGGCATTGGGGATTGCCCCAGTTCAAGTATAGAATATTGCACCTGGGCTTGCTGAATTTCATGAGGTTCATACTGGCCCACTTCTCAAGTCTGTCGAGGTCCCACTGGATGGCATCCATTCCCACTGGTGTATAAACTGTACAACTCAGCTTGGTGTCACCCACAAACATGCTGAGGATGTACTCAATCTATTATCTACCTATTACACTATCTATTAAATAGTATTGGGGCTAGTATGAACCCTTGAGGGACACCACTCATTACATGGTCAGGACACACCACAAGGACACCACTCTGCCTCCACAGTGCATACCTAGTACCCCTTCTGCTCTTTTCTCCAGTCTCATCCCAATGAGAACAGCCTAAAGGGGAACAACTCTGATAAATATCAGCCATGGTTTACATAGGAATTTGTAGCCAAACCTTTACTGTCCCTAATTCTTAATAGCCCTCCATGGTATCCTACCAATCAGAGAAACCCTGCACTTGGCTAGCTTTGACACCCCTCAGTCTAATGCAGAGGATGAGAGTTAAATAAAATGATTAGTAAAGAGAAAAGAAAGAAAAAAAAACACCAACAAACAAACAAATAATCAAACCAAAGCATCTCAGCAGGTTCTCCTATAAAAGGATCTGCCTGAACCCCTCCAGTTTCCTACAACACTCACCTACCCATGCAGCATTAAAGGACGGACCACCTGCTGAGCTGAGAATGGCTTTGCTGTTAACCCAGGACTGAAGCTTACAGTCATACTACATGGATTTAGCCATGATGTCTTTGAGGATGCAGAGCTATGCCACAAGAACAGCAGTTTCCTTCTCCCTGAATGCTCTTTAAGGGGAATAAATGAAAGAGAGTGAATATGAAGCAGGGACTATAAATTGCAGCACAAGTTCCCCAGGAAATCATGCCCTCCTCCAACCCCCAAACCATCAAATAAGGAGACAAAGCCCATCTTCATGTGGCAGGAGTTGGGTAACTGTCACTGATTGGGATGGAGTCTGGCCTTTGAGCAGCAACATGAGTTCATTTTGACTCACTTACTCTCTTCCATGGATATCTGCTTCTACTGCTTCTGCTGCAAGGAATTGCAGGAAGGCTTAGCACTTTAAATAGATCACAGCTATTGCCACAAAAGGCACTAATAAAAGGGGCTCATACTGCAGCTGATGAATAGATGCAGAGCTGGTTTCCAAGTTTCTACTGCATCACGAGCAGAATCAAATAAGTGGTCTCAAGCCTGTGGTGAAAAGTCTGTTGTATGAATCCAGGTCTTTGAAAGGTTTTACACTCACTGAAATTAACGAGTGCTGAGAGGCTGTGTACCTTTGGGACTCCAGAACAAAACATTTAGTTCTGTGTACTAACTATAGGCTTTGTGCTGTACATACATACACACACCCACACACACACTCTGTCATCACAGACTTAATTGTAAGCTAAGCACTCCCAACAGGAGTGAAATGAAATGCCTGAAGAAAGGTTGTTCCTTAAATTTATTTCTGAGGTGCTCTGCCCTTAAGATATAAGCAATGTATGCTCTCTCTCTTTCTCTCTCTCCTCTCAAATATGTATCGTCTCTTATCTCACCAACACCAGTACTTGAAGGGGTGATGTACTCTGAAGCACTTACTTGTTCTAGTTTGGTCTATTTCTAACTTTGAGAGGCTCCAACACACTCTTCTTCACAGATATAATTAACTCCTTTACTGCTGAGGTGGATGCAGTGTTGTCCGTCTACAACCCGACTGTAGATGGAAAGGAAAAGCATTGCTTCCATATCTATCTATTTTTTCCCCTCTGTATGTTGCCAATAGGACTGGAACTGAAGAACTCACAGTTATGAGCCACTATGTATGAAGACAGACATGATTAAGTCAGGAGAGGAACTGTTTCTCAACCATCCTACATGAGATCTGTAAATTCCTTCCAGTCAAGCATAGTTGCAAGATATCCTCAAAACAGAGCAATGGGGAAAGAAACCCCTCTTTCTCCTGTCACACTAGCTGTCTTCCATAGAGAACTATGAGTGTGGGTAGATCCAGATGTTATTGTCAACGAGGTCAGAGAGGAAGTTGCAAGCACAGGTCACAGGAAAAAAAATCACAAACTCTCTGAACGCCTTATAGCAGGCTCAGACATAACCTTTTGTTCCCAAACAGAGCCTTCATGCTTTGCAGTATGTCATTTGGTGCTAGGCACTGAAATCTTTTCTCCCTGCTCTCTCCATTTTACTTTTCAAAGAGATTCCCTTTGGGAAGGAGTGTTCCCATCGAGATAGTAACAGTCTCAAAGGTATATGGATGCTTTTAGACAGCCCTGGTTGCTGGAGTGGAATATGAAGGCTGAGCTACTTGCCCAGGACGCAAGCACATTGCTAAAGAGTTTGGTGGCTCAAAAAGGATTCAGACAGCCATGTGCTGAGTGGGGAGGGCTATCTGAGTACAGCCAATATGAAAACCAGCTCTGTTCTTTATCTTTTTCTTTCTCTTGTTTTTTTTTTCACAGCCTACTCCTTTAGAACACAGGCACCATAGTCAGGCAGCAATTCATCACACAAACCTGGTCTCCTGACGCCAAGTCCTTTCCAAAGTGGACTGCAAGGCACAGCTCTTTTTATTAAAAAAACAGAGGAGCATGAACTGAATGATCTGTGTGATAGCAGGCAAGCACCTGAACCTTGATCACTAACCACACTGTTGGATGGAAGTGACTGGAACTGCATTTTTTTGGAGGTCAGATGTAGGCAAATCTGACTGGTTTCTGGAAGGTCATTTTTGAGGATTATAAGTAAATTTAGGCAGCTGAAAACTGGTTGGTTTAGACCCACCCACGCTGGTGGAATATCAGGGCATAGCAGAGGCAGAAGTTAGAAATCAAGGAGCAGGTTACAGATAAAAATGTAAGCATGTAAAGAATTATACAGGAGGATTTAAGGTTCATGCACTTGGATTTAGGGACCTCACTTCTGCCAGCAACCAGGTTTAGATATTTACATCCTTTACTATCTCTGTCCAGGGCCTTTTTCTTTGGAAGTGAGAAGATTAGCAGTGTCCCAAGTGATACCATAGTTCATTAATCTCCAGAGCACTTCAATCCAAGTTCAGCCCAAAGGTCTTTACGCCGTTTTGCTTTGTATGCAGCATCTGTAATCTATCTGGGTATTTACACCACACCGCTGTTTCAACTGAATGTCTACACACAGGATGTCCTTTGACAGCTGCTGAAATGCAACCACATCAAAGAGCTGCATACTGCTACATGGCACAACTTCACATGTCCTCCTACATCAGAAGCTCACAAACATCCTCCGTCATGCAGGCTGCAGCCTGACCTAGCAAACAGCTGAATGACCAAACTATCAAACAATGGACGTGCCTGGCTCTGCCTCCGTCCATCCTCTGTAAAACGGGGCTAATTGCCCAGTACTGAAGATGGAAAGCATGGATAGGTCTCTAACTTTAAAGACCTGGGGTAAAAACAGTATAGCAAATAACTCAGGCATGTTGTAAGAAGGGTCCTGTTTCATACAGGGCATTTTATAGGCTGAGAGCTTTAAACATGATGAACCAGAGTTCTTAATTACCACTAAACCTCAGAACAGATCTTGTCCCAGATGACACTGACAGTCAACAAGTTTCTGATCTAAAACAGACAAGGAAGCAACAGCACAGCTGAACAAGAAAAACCATAGTAGGAAATATGTTAAAGATTATTTTCTAATTACTCTTGTTGTTATGAGCTAGCAATTTGTGACTGTTGTAAAGAACTCCATTTTGGGATAGAGGATTTTAACTAGGAAGAAAAAAATATTGATGACTTTATGCACGGAGGGGCCATTCCAGCTGAGAGGGAACAAGGCAAAAGACATAGGGACAGCAGCTCAAATGTGACGTGCTGAAATTAGCTGGGGGATTAGCTGGGTTAGCAATACGTGCTATTGTCAAGGCAAACCAAAATGCACAGAAAGCTTCTTTCTCATGATTTACGGGCCAGCTTTGTGAAAGCTTCACATCCATAGTGCAGACACCATGAGAAAACTCCAAGTCCATCTTTCTTCCCACACAAAAGCACACAGACCAGCAGCTCGTGTTAGGAAACTCCCTCCACCGTGTTACAGCAGAGCGACTGTCAGAATGATGCTATTGCTCTTCAGAAAGCACCGATGGCAGCAAATAACCACTGGGGGGAGGCAGCTGTGCCTCCATTTTCCACCTGCATTTCGTTTTTCATTCTTCCTTACAGATCCCACAGATCCATCTGCCCTCAGAGGGGGCTTACTGCAAGTGTGGCACATGGCATGCCCTGCCTGCTTTTCCTCCATCTCTGTACGGTTTGTCTGAGTATGTCTGGTACAAAATCTTTGCTCAGTGCGGGTTCCCCCACAGACTCTGCAGGGACACAGTATGGCTGGTTTAGGCAAAGCTCTCTTGGCTTTTTTTCTCCTTCCTCTCCAACCACCTCACAGTTAATTCATGACATAATACATCCCTCAGACGGCACCAGACAATTCATCCAACTGAGACGCGCCTGAGAAAATACAGACCCACTCTGATACCTTATCAGCTAACTCTCCAGATAACTCAAAAGCTCACCGAAAGCCAATAGGACAAGCCTGATGTCATGCAAGACCTAGGCAGAACGCTCCCAGATCTCACTGAGAGTATCAGCTCCAGGAATTTTCCACCCCTTCAGTGAAAGCTTGGATGCTAGAATTTAGCTTGAAGAAGGAAACAGATAGACATACTGGGGAAGTACAGAAGATAGAAAAGCTTCAATGAATATAAGCACCATTACTGAGACACACTGGGAAACAACAGGAGATCCACAAGTTAAGCATGGAGACGTAGAGAATTAAGGGCTAATAATTCAGAAGGCCTTCCACCCAAATCTATTCTGCCACTGCAACATTTGAACCAATTTTAAGGACACTCTAAAATAAGATCAGGCACCCAGCAGCTGCATTCATACTGCACTTTCCTTGGAGAGGGGAAATGGGAAACGGGCATAGTTTTCTTTAAGCTACTCCAGACATAAGACTGCAACTAAGATATACACAGCAGTATTAGTCTTAAAGTAGCCCTCTTGGATACCAATAACAGCTTATCTACAGCCCTCTTCTCAGCCCTGCAACCTGGGGAAATACACAAATTCCTAGACAAGAACTTCTGTGTTGTACTTATTTTTAATACCTAAGGTAGATGATAACTGGAAAACTGTTTTGGGATCATGTCTACTGATGGATTGCAGGGTACTCATACTAGCAACAGCCTCCTCTCACTACATCTGGGCAAATCCAGTAAACCAGCCACACAGCCCGATGATATGTGCCATAAATGAAGTGGAATAGCTGCATGTCCAGGCTGTCCCCCCTGACCTCACAGCACTTCTGTTTGCACATGCACGGGCATTCCAGAGGGACCTTGACAGTCTTGAGAGATGGGCCTGTGCAAACCTCATCAAGTTCAACAAAGCCAAGTGCAGAGTCCTACGCCTGAGACATGGCAATCCCAGGCATAAATACAGGCTGGGTGGAGAATGGCTGGAGAGCAGCCCTGCGGAGAAGGACTTGAGAGCGATGGTGGATGAGAAACTCAACATGAGCCAGCAGTGTGCACTGGCAGCCCGGAAAGCCAACTGCATTCTGGGCTGCATCAAAAGAAGAGCGGCCAGCAGGTCACAGGAGGTGATTCTACCCCTCTACTCTGCTCTTATGAGGCCCCACCTGGAGGACTGTGTCCAGCTTTGGAGTCCTCAGCAAAGGAAGGATATGGACCTGTTGGAACGGGTCTAGCAGAGGGCCACTAAAAGGATCAGAGGGCTGGAACACCTGTCCCGTGAGGACACACTGAGAGAGCTAGGGCTGTTCAGCCTGAAGAAGAGAGGGTTCTGGGGAGACCTTATAGCAGCCTTCCAGTATCTGAAGGGAACAACAGGAGAGCTGGAGAGGGACTCTTTGGCAGGAAGTGTAGCGACAGGACAAGGAGTAATGGCTTTAAATTGGAAGAGGGGAGATTGAGATTAGATATTAAGAAGAAGTTCTTTCCTGTGAGGGTGGTGAGGCACTGGAACAGGTTGCCCAGAGAAGTTGTTGATGCCCCATCCCTGGAAGTGTTCAAGGGGCTGGATGGAGCTTTGAGCAACCTGCTCTGGTGAGGGGTGTCCCTGCCCATGGCAAGGGGCTGGAATTCGATGATCTTTAAAGTGCCTTCCAACTCTAACCATTCCACGATTCCATGATAACCCAAGTGACCATTTGGCCAGCTCAGGGCCACTGAACTGCTGTTTCTCTCGGCATGAGATGCTTTTCCTGGGATAAGGGGTTAGGGATGGAGACTCCAATACCCTCCCCATCCCAAATGCACATTGCCTTGTCCACCCAGCTACCAGCTATTTTGGTATGCCCTATGCCTCTGGTTGCCTCACCCAACATAGCCCCAGACCTGCCTCTGTCTGACAGAGCTTACCAGAGGTGGCCTTTACAGGGCTGCAGGGTAAGGTGGAGGCAGTCTGTTCTGTTTATACATTTACAGGGGATGAAAGCCAAACTGGGAAAGGACTTCGGTGCAGTGCGGCCAAGTGACTATAAAGTACTGCTTTAAAAAGCCACAAGGTCACCTTTACTGACATTTGGATAAGGATTTTATAGAAGTCACAGGACTGGGAGATGGGCTTGTTGTGCCTATGATCACAGGGGAGGGAAGGATTTATGTGCTGGTCAAGAAGACTGCATTGTTGTGACTCTATAGTGCTCACAAATGCTCATTTGTTAGCCTGTTGGAAAGAACAGGCTGATTTGGATTCCTCTTCTCACCTACTGTAGTTCCAGGTGGCCTCCTTGACTCTGCCAGCACACCTCCATGAAATTTAACAGCCCTCGTCTTACCAGTACTCTCCAGGTGCCATGTTCTTGCACAGTCTGTCTTGTCACTTGGTTAGACGTTAGCAAAACTTGGTTTCACAGCCATAATTAATTTAAGCACAATGTAAAAACTAATATACCTCTTCAACTCAAGTGAAGAACCAGCAAACAATCACACCGACAACTGAAGGATATGGACAGAGGAGCTTTGCTAATAATGTGTGCTGTGAATCCGGTGCTTGTGTATAGATATCCATATGTGTGTGTGTGTGTGTGTGTGTATGCCCAGTCTGAGAAGCAGCACAGACTCTGTTAAGCCCTGCACAGTCCAAACAAGCAAGGATGCAGCCTTGAGCAAACCTGAGAGGAATGAGTCCAGGAAGGAGGAAGACATGCTCTGATGCTATGCACCTTCTGGGAAAAAAAAAAAAAATAAAAAAAAAAATTAAAATTCACAGGCAAGCAATTCTACATCAAAGAAACACCTGGCTGCACCACTGGTTTCTTTTCCTCAGTGGCATAACACACAGGACAGTTTTTGGCCAGGTGGTAGAAAACATAGAGACGTGACAAAAATAATCTTCATCTGAAAGCATGTGGTATAAGTGAGAATTTGAGTCTCCTTATTAAATTACAGTGTCACAGAGACATTACATTCTTTAGGCACTGTCTGCACTTCAATACCCAGAAACTAGCTGTATCTGTTTGGCTGTGATATCAACTGGAAACTTCACTGCCCTTTCCTCACCTTAGCCCTGCAGGGAGATGTAAACATGAAGAATGCCACACACTTCATGCTAATATGCTAAACATTTAACATAATTAAACACTGTAGTCCCATCCCTTTTTCCCACCGAGGTGACTGAGAGACAGATCACAGGATTAATAGTATGGTCCCCACCACTTGCTCCTTGATGCCACTTGACGTGGGTAGGTGTATTGGAGCCAGGCAGGATCAGCAGGCAGAGGCAAAGACAAAGGGGGAGAGGCAGCTCAGCCTGCAGCGTTGTTGCACCCCTGCCTGGGGCCGACTGGCTCATTTGCACAGCGCCTGGGCAGCGAGGTCCTGCTCCCTGCCTCCGAGATCCTGATGAGCCGCCAGCATCTGACACCGAAGCCCGGGAGAAGGCAGACAGGTCACTGGCTCGGTGCCACCGAGAGGTCTGCCGTGCAATGGAAACCGCTGCAGTGGGAGAAGAATAGCATGTCAAGTGCAAAGCAGCAAGGATGTTGTTCAACCTAAAGGCGGATGCAGTTGGCATAACCCATTTGCTGCCAGAAACAACATTATTAGCATAAAAGAAAACGCAGGACTGCATGGAAAGCACAGGACAGCCATAAGCCTGGCCTGCCCTCAGTCAGTGTGTACGTGCTGGGGCAAGGAGGCTGGCAGCCACACCATCCACGTCCCAGTGTGTAACCGGGAACGTGTCTGTGACACCAAGTGGTGCTAACAGGAAGGGGGGGCTGGACACAAGCCCCTGGGACCCATCTGCCTTATGTAAAGCTGTTCCTGGAAAGGAGACAGGAAAATTTCTGGGCTTACACCAATATGGTTTATTGCCAATAAGGGACTTTGTCCCATAGGTGAACCAGAAAAGTAGCACAGTGAAAAGGGTGACTCCAACAAAAATGCTGAATCAATATTGCATGGAACTGAAAAATCCTTTCCCCACCATTCCCTTTCCTCTGGGAAACTTTCCCTGTCCTTAAAGCAGGGGCTTTAAGACTCACTACACTATGTCATAACTGCAGCCGAGGGAATACTCAGTACCCAGAGTAGCAAAGGTAAAGATATGTGGATTTCACCACAAGCATCCCAACCCACTGAGCCTGCTGGAAGTAGCTCCACTGTTACTGGTATCTGAACTTGCTGGTTCACCTCAGCTTGCACATCTTCACTGGGTCACAGGCACAACCAGAAAGCCTGCATCAGGCCCCACATCCAACCAGCACAGGTTTAAGGATGGTCCCTAGTGCACTGACACACGGGCAAGGTAAGCAGAGCGAAGGGTCAGTGCTCCCAATGGACCATCATTTACTCCAGATACCTAATAACCAGTAGCTGGGCACAACATTTATGCAACACCTCCCTCCTCCACCACATTGTCCTACATAAAAATACCTAGGGACGGCTCTAGTCCCACTCAGACTGACAGAGGCAGCTGCCATAGCAGAGCTCTTAATCCTAAAGCAGAGCCTGTTGTCGCTGGCAGGAAAACTTATTGTGTTGGACAGGCAATTCTAGACCTTAATTAAATAGGTTGCCCTCCCCACACAGCCAGACAGACTAGTCTGGAGTCAGCCGAGGCACATTGCTTAAGCCAGGGACCACCTGGCTGTAACTTCATCTAGGTGACAGCATATGCTTTTGTGACCCTCTGAAAGGTTGAAACCCTAAGCAAGCTCCCAGAGGTAAAGTGAGGATTTGTAAAGAGCAAGAAATCAGAGATGCTGTGTTCTGGGAAGGAATTCATTCCTTCTCCTTTCAGAGACTGAAATTTTGTGGCCTTTGCCCTGGCCAAAGACAGAGAAGATCACACTGTGTCAGGACTGATGTTCAAGGGAGCTGGTGGCTCCTCCTCCGTCTCTGTTGCACACAGTGTAGCAGGGAGTGCTTTCAACCAGACCCTGCCTGTAGCTCCTAGAAGGGAGAACTCCATTTTTCGTTCTCATGCTTGCCCTCACACTATCTCTGTGAGATAAGGCACATTACTCTTTCCATGCCAGAAAAGAGCAGCTGTGTCAACTCCACACATTTTCCCAAGCCCCGACCCAGCTGCTTACCTCTGTAGCATCCCGCTGCTGTGCCAAGACGTGACCCAATCCATGAATGCTCTCGACCCTGTGCAAATATGCTGAAAGACGGCACGTTGCTCATCCACCTTGCTTTCTGCATGAGTGCATATGCCAGAAGAGACTGCAGCACCCTACTGTTTGAGGCCCTGAGCTGAGTGATGGGGACAGAGGAAAAGGAGGGAATGAGGACCCCAGAGCTCACTGTGGGGTATGACTGCCCCCCTGGCTAGGTCCAGTCAGAGAAACTGCACAGTTCCCAAAGAGTCAGCTAGTCTGCTGTGAACCTGGGTGTCAGGGAAAGACTTTGCATCCAAAAACCCCTCTTCAGGCTCCAACCATTTCTGACTAATGCTTGGGTAGCCTTGAGCACAATATGGCCCTCAGCCTCCCCCAACCCTCAGTCAAAACATGTCACTTGTTCCTCGTTGTGAGGAGAGGGCAACAGGCCGAGCTGGGTGCCTTGCTGCTGTGTCTGTCCCTTAAGCTCCCCCACAGGACATGGGTATGAGCTGGTAAACAAAGTGCAGCATGCACTGCAGAGACCAAAGCTTGGGTTTTAAGAGCATTTGCTGCCCTTGCAACCTTCCTCCTGGGCTAAGCAGCCCTGCTTTCCACTGCCCAGAGGGAGCAATGCCCTGTGCTGCTGCTGCTGCTGGGACCCAAGGCCACTTGCATATACTGCCTCTCCATAAATAAGCAAAGAACCCTTCCTCCCTCACCACATTCCCCCCAGCACAGCATTGGCCATGGCCTTTAGTCAGTCGCTGAGTCTAGGCTGCCACTTCATGTTGTGAAGCCCAGTAACCAGGTCATCCGAGTCCCCCCAAGTCCCCTGGCTGCGACAGATGCCACGTGGCGCTCAAGTCATGGACTGGCACTGCAGGATGTGGTGCTGCCAGACACGGCTGCAAAATATCCTTTCCACTTTCTCCGTCTCCCCCACTTCTGGCTGGAGCGCCTGTAAAGCCAGGAGTAAACACACAACACTGGTGCAGGAATTTTTATTTTCTGAGAAACATATACATTACGTATCCAGTGCAACAGAACTTTGGATGCATAGCAGTGGATGCCAGAAATCTACAGATTGTAGGGAGTTCTGATTTTTATAGTTTTGCTAACATGAATTTAGCAACTAATACAAGTTTCCAAGCTCACAGACCCCAGAAACCGACTGGTTGCGTCCACCCTCACAATGCAAGGTAATACTGTGCTGGAAGCTGTCCACAGTAACCTGATAAAAGTCTCACCTGTGGAAAGAACGGGAAACGTGCCCCTGCTTCTCATCCTGGCAACCCTCTCATCATCATCCCTTCACCCTCTCATTCTCCATACGACTCAACACTCCCCATGTTCCTTCACATCCCTTGATCTCTGGCCATGCTATTTCCCTCTTGGATGAGGCTGGAGCTTAGGAAAGTGGAAAGAAAAAGAGGATAGGCAGAAGCTCACAGATAACCTCTGAAACTATTTTTCCTAAGAAAGCAGATTATTTCTTTTGCATACATAAAGCCAGGAAACAATGGTTTATCATGTGTATCACTCTGAGTGCCTCTACACTTCCTGGAGTGACTCTTGGCCTCTCATCAAAGCTTTCCCACAAATCTCGGCTGGCCAATTGTGAGATGTCCAAAACAGTGTTGGGGAAGCTGCTTTAAGATGCATGGCCAGGCCTCCATTGTGGTCTCCCTCTGTGCGTATGTGCTAACCCTGGAAACCAAACTCCTTGTATTTGCTGGCCATATCATTTCGGAACAGTTCCAGGGCCTTCTTCATTGCAGCCTGGGCATCAGCCCCAAAGTCTGCGCCGTGTTTCTCAGCAATGACCTTGATAATGACTTCAGAAATGAACTGTAAGGAAGCAAAGAGAGAGAGAAAAACAGAAGGGACAGTCAAGGTTTATTTTCAGAAAAGCCAGACCAAGAAATAGGTTGCAGAGCCTGGAAATATCTCCAAGCTAATTCAGTAGCCCTTCCCGCAGTCTCTGGAGAGACAGTGAGGTCTAGCTTGCAAGGAGCCTGGGCTGGGCAGAAGAACTGGGCTCTATTCCTAGCTCTGACGCTGGTCTGCTTCATGACCTTGAGTAGATCATGGCCCTTCCCACTCTTTGTTTGCCTCATCCATTGAGACTGAAAATTCATGCCCTGTGTTTTTACAACCCTAAGTTTTATAGGTCTTGGTCTCCAATGGATCCTCCAGGGCTTACTCTAAAATTGTACATCCCTTGTGTCCAGCCGTTGACAGTTCTTATGTAATGCAGTTTCCCAGGCATGGAGAGGCTGCATGGGCTGGTTTATTATTGGCAAGGGTTGCTCAGACTGTCTGTGGTGTTTGGAATGGGAAATCTAAACTTGGATGTTCACATACCATTCACATAGCATGAGCCCCCCCTGTGCCTCCTCCTGCCTGTACACAGGGAACTCAGACTTGAGGGAAAGCTCACTGAAGTCTAACCAGCCATCAGGAAATAAAAGCACAACTCTCAATAACTGTCTTGCATACATTAACTACATGCCAGACACCAAGATTACAAGATTTTTCCATACCTCTAGATACTTGACAGGGATTTTGTGCTTGGTGGCATGGGTTTGAGCCAGGGGCTTCAACTCTGCCTCATGATTACCCTTCTGCTTCAGGATTTTGCCCAGCTGGGTAAGGACAGTAACTCCATGTTTCTTCAGATCTTCAGAGCCCTTCATCTGATCAGGGGTCTTCAGGCCTTTGAATTTTTCAAAGCGATCCAAGGTCTCAGGGTGATCCTTAAAGAGCCTGTGGACAAAAGCAGAGGGACTTGATAGAGCTGTCATCCAGACCAGAGCTGAAGTCCAGCTGCTCCAGGAACTGCAGAGCATTTGGGCAGGCAAAGATGTGATAACCCACTTCTGTCCCCCAAGAAATCTCTTGGCTAGCCTCTGCTAGTGGAGGCAACTTCAACTTGGGAACTCTGATACTTCAGAACTTTTCCAAATTATCAGCATTCACAGTCACTCCTTTTAGCATGTATGTAAGTCAGGTAAATATCTGATCCTACTTTGAATTTGGTTTCAATGTCTGTCATCCTTTGGGAGGTTGTTTCCCAGCTCAGCACCATGGCTCTTCTATTGGGAACCGCGGTACCTCCAAGAGTCCTTGGGAGCAAGTGGATAACAAGAGTGCTGGGCCTTCAGGCACGCTGGTGCCGTGCCATGCCATGCAATGCTATTTATAGGAACTCTGATCCCGAAATGGAAATGAAATCAAGAGAGTGGAAGGGTGGCTAAAAGCCAGGCTAGTGTTGTACCCTCTGCTTCCTCACGGCTGCATTTCCCAGGAGACAGGATGCAGACGCTGCTGACAATCAAGCTAGTAGGAAATTTCACTCTTTTCCCTGCCAGAGTCCTAGACTCGGGGTGAAAAGGGGACACTGCCTGTCCTGATTATTAGGACATGTCTAATAATTAGGTTTTGAGAGACACCAGCTCCCTTGCATGAGTTTATTTTCAGGTATCCTCTGATGGACATAATCCAACCAGCAGAAGCAATGTCTCTCTTTACAGCCAGGGCCCCAGAACTCACCTCCATGAAGAGGCTCACCCAAGTTACCTGCAGCAGTGTCTGGAGCTCCAGTCCAGGACCTCAGCCATGAAACCAGCCTCCCTCTTACCTTACAGCACAGTGGTTGCACACTTGCCCTGCCCTCAGGAGGGTGCTGGTGCTCGGACTACTGGGTCTCTCATCCCATCTGGAACTGGACATTCCTCCCAAGTACGTTGTTGCCACAAGGGCCAGGCTCTCCACTGTATGATGTAAGTATAGGTTAAACTACACTAACGAATAACCCCAAGCACATGGAAAATGCAAGCTGTTCTGCAAAAAGATTCTGTAAATGAGTGACCAGTCTTTGCTGGTGTATCATTTCAAAGATCTCCAAAGGATTTCTGTGCTCTACCAGGTGCTGAGCATGCTGTCGTCTGCTTTTTCTTTTCATGACACAGGTTGTGTTCCACATAAAGAGACAAAAAACCCTTGCACCTTGAAATGGAATGGAGTAATTTCTAAAAATTTTCCTTGATCATGTCTGGCTATGGTTGAATCATGTCTATCAAAGACAATATATTCCTGAGACTCTTGAAAATTCTTTCAAGGAGTATTTTTTCATTTCCTTTGGAAAAAATCCAATTAAATCAGTTTTTTCTAAACATATTCCCAGGACATGACATCTACATAAGAAGTCTTTAACAATGCACATGCGGACATAATTTTAAACTGCTAGCTGCTGGGCTTCCCCTGCTTCTCTCCTCCCTCATAAACCCCTTGAAGGAACAAGAAATGACCTGGGCTGTCTGGGGAGCACAAAGTCACAGGGGAGAGGGGTGTCGTGTATTTATTAAATGCCAGTGCTCTGCCCTGTGATACCTGTAAGAAAAATGGTATTACCTTTTCAGTTGGAAACTGCTTTCAGTGTCTTGTGGCACTTCCAGAGCCGAAGTAGCCAGCTCACACAGATGGACTGGTGAGGAGAGCCTGGGTTCCTGCTACCCCTCAAGCATGAGGGGAAAGCCATCACATCGCCATCCCTCCCTCCCCTTCAAATGGCAGTTTAATTGTGTCATGAGAAAAAGGTAAATAAAACAGCTCTCTGCTTTGTCCCATCTTTGAGAAAGCTTTGAAGGGACAGTGGATTTGCCTGGTGGTGTGGGGCCCTTCCTTTAGCCATAGAAAAACCCCTGGTGGAGTAAATGCCACATCCCCACTGCTCTCCTCAGTGTCCATGACCTTCCAGCACATCGTACTGCACACAGATGGAGGGAGAAACCTGGAGAGAGTGTTCTCTAAGTTTCCATCCCTGATGGTCTTCAAGGACAGGCTAGGATCTGATTCCCACCATATGTCATTTCCCGCTCTACAGCCCTGAGATCCCTTCCAGGCTGCACCTCCATGACTTGCTGCTAGCAACTGGGGTGTTCCCCACTTGGGGGACCAGGACTGCAAGGATAGCATGGGGGTGGGGGTCCTCTCAGATGGAGACCTCATGAGCAGTCCCATTCCAATACCAGAATCACGGAGGAGGGCAAGGCGAAGGATGTGCCTTGTTTCACACTTAGATCTCAAATTCATCATCAGGAAGTGGACAAGTATTACCATCCAGATTTCTGGTCAAAAAGCAGGATGAACAGGGCTCTGGCAGGTAAGACTGAGGTGAGGAGGGGGAAACACTCTGGTATTTCAGTGTTAATTTTACTGAAATCATAGATTCCGAGAAAATTCTCACAGAGGTGATTTTCCCCTCCTCTCCTTCCTTGCATCTCCACACCCTTGCCGCAAAGCATCCAAAGGCCCAGGACACACAATTCACTCCAGCATTTCTTGCTATGGTGCCTGGGCAATGAGGGTACAAAGCAGAGCTTGGCCAGCAGAAGCAGAGGGAGTAACAAGGTCCCAACATCTCTGCAAAACAGCACCGGCCTGCTGCTGCACCCATAGACAGGTGGAGAGACAGAAGCACAGCCACTCTACACAGAGAGTAGTTTTTAACCCAGAAATCCTAGGAATGGGAAAACCACCACCCTGCATCAAAGCAAGCAGCCTGTTGAAATAAACATTGCCAGACATGAGCCTTCATACTAAATACACCCCTTCTTTGGTCTCGCATCAAAAGCTCCCAGTTTTAGGACAAAAGCTTCTTGCCTACCTCATTAAAACTTCATGGCCATGGCCAGCGAGGTCACCCTCCACCTTCCCCCAGATGGTCAGGACCTGCTGCCATTCCTGATCACTGAGCCCCATGGTTCACTGAAGACAGGTTCCAAGTGCTCCCCACAGCTGTGTGCCTTTCCCCAGAGGGTGGCTGGAGAGCTCACCCGTGGGATTTATAGCCCGTACTCACGGACCTACACCTGTTAATCGTCAGCTGGACATCTTGCCCTCTTTCAGGCTTGTCTAACCTAATCAGCCTCCCTATTTTTTTTCTCAGAAGCTATTTTGGGTCAGGTGCTATTGCGCGTGCCGCTGATGCCATCATTTCTGCTTTTCGTATTGGACTGGCATATATCCCACTCTAGACAGAAAGGGCATTGCCCAAACACAGTGCCAGGAGCCTGTCCTGGGTTCCCAAGGGCCTGGAGACACTGTCAAGATGTATGGCAGGAGATTCCTGAAGAGCACTGTCATCTGCAAGGACACCCTGCCTCCCTCTTCCCTGGCAGGCCAAGGTCACACAAGGAGAAGAGACCGGGGTGGCCAGTAGTGTCAGCTCCATTGCTCTAAAGGCCTTCCCTTTCCCATGCTGAGCTCACTCCCCTTTTTCCCTGGGGTAACTCACACCATTTGTTAATAGAGAAGAGCACAGTGTTAGAAGTGACGTGTCCTCAAGATCTAACCATATCCAAAGTGGCCCAAGCATCTCCTCGGCCTCTACAGGAGGAAGGAAGGGGATTAAAGCTATGTGGGAACCAGTTACCCTGCACCTGCCCTCCTGGGTTCTTCTGCCTGTCGATCCAGGGAATGCCCAGGATTACCCACTGGCTGAGCCTGGATGTCGTTGCCAACAGATGTAGGACTGATCCATCAGGCCAGAGACACAAGGACACAGCAAGGCTTCACTCAGCACGCACCCAGCCAGGGGTTAAGAATTCTGGCTACCTCTGTCAAGCCAAGTATCAGTGTCAGGAGAAAAAGCCACCAGGCTGACAAAGACCATAGGTATGCTTTGAGACACCTCGCAGCCTCTCTTCTCCAGTCTCGCCAGGTCTGATAACGGTCTAGCACACCAACAAGGTGATTAATCCCTTCCAGAGAGGGACTGTAGTCAGAGCACAGACTGATAACGAAGCTCAGCTAGTGCTGCTGTCCCAGAGCACGTACCCACCTCTGGACATTTCCAAACGGGCACACACTGCAGGCCTCTACAGGCAGGAAATATCAACACCTGCTTTGGGGCTCACAGAAGAGCACGGTCCCTGCCACAATGCCACAGAACCTGAGGTGCATCGCTGCCTCTGCACCCATTCACCCTCTACAGCATGGGAAGTCTCCCTGCTCCAGCCTTGCCAAGGGGAGAGAAGTGCCCATGCATAAGGGGAATCAGGCAGTGAGGAGGACCAAGGCACAGAGCCTCACACCTCTCAAAAACACACAGGCTTGGGTAAGAAGGGTGGGAAAAGCCAAATGGAGGTGACAATTGGTGTCCAGGCTCAGAGGTACAGGAATTTTGGCTGTGACATGTTGCAAGCATCTGTCAGCCAAGTCAACCTGTGACTTTCTAAGCCTCCTCTTACCTCTCCTCTATGCACCAGTCCACTTCACATCCAAAAATCCACGTCTTAAACACTTCAAGACCAAGATTTCATCCTGATTTACCTGCTCAAACACCAGCCTGCTACCAATTACCCAAACTGAGCTAAACGGATGGAAGACAGCTTAGGACACCTCCAGCCCATTCCTAGTGCTGTTCTCCATGCTTCCAGGCTGAGGTCTCGTACCAGCAGCCTCACTCCCCATGTACTTACAGCAGTAAGCAAGCATTTGCACCATCCCAGGCTCGGTCTTGGGTAGGATCCTGAATACTGACCTTATTGTTTTACATGTGTTTTAGACGCAAGAGAAATGTGTTCCCGGTAGACGAGAGGCTGCTGATTATGCACAGAGCTCTGTCATATTCCCCAAGCTGAAACTACTCAGTTGCCATAATAACTTCATTTGCAGTTGGTCGACTCTCCGCCCTCTATAGCTTTCCCCGGGGCTGCGAAGCCAACAGTCTCGGTATGAATATTAACTTTAAATGGTCAGAAGGCTTAAAATGAGTATGGGATTCTATATTGCCTCTTTTTTTCTTTTTTTTTTTACAAGTGAAGTAGTAATGAAATGAAATCATAAGCTCCTCTCCCTAGAGCTTAAATAAATAGTCTACAGAAATACTAAAAGTTTTACAGCGGAGCGGGTCGCCCCTCAACCCTGCAGCTGCGAGAAGGACATAACGTTTTAGTATCTACAGGCCTCTCAACTCCCTCCCTCGGGGCAAAAATCTATCACTTGCATAATCACCTCGATAAAGGCAAACTACAGAGAGCCAGCATATTGGCTGCCCCCTTTAACTAGGCGCCGGGTGATTGAATAACCCACTTCAAACAGCGACGGCCACCGCGGAACCGGGCTGAGACGTGCGGCCGGGAGCCTGCAACACCCCCCGACACAAGGCACTCAGGCTAAACGAGTATTAAAATGCATCGTTAATATTTTTGGCCGCATTTTGGGGTGCACCGCTGGCGTGATGTGGGTCCTTTTTGCAAAGCCCTGCCCTCCCCGTCCGGGGGGACCGGCACCTCCCGCCGCGGCTGCCCGCCCGTCGGCTCCCCTCGCCCGGGCAGGCGGCGCCGCAGCCCCCCGGCTTCTGTCGGGCAGGGCTTGCTACCATCTAGTGGCCACGGGCGACAGAGACACGGGGACTGGAAGCCACGTTCGAGCCTTTACCCGGGATCGGCAAACTCGGGGAGGTAGCCAACACGTTTCCCTCCGATTTTGGAGGCAGGGAAGTGACTCCCGGACACACAGGAGTGAAGCGTCCCACTGCTGGCTCCCGCAGGGCTTTTGCTGCGGTTGGGTGGCAGTTGACAAAACTTCTGTTAAGGGGCTCGTTTGAAGAGTAGGGTGTAGAGACAGTTTGTTTTCTTCAGAAAGGGTCCGTGTTGGGGCTGCAGGGCCAGGTGGGTTTACTTCTAGCCTTGCAGCAGGTTACTGGCATGGGGAGAACACTGCTCCGTCCCACCAAGCCTTGACCACTGGAGAAGGACAGTGTGGTGGGAGGTATCATGGGACAGCAGCGGAGCCATAGCTGAGTCTCAGGATACTGCCAAGGGTATTCTAGGGGCTGTGTGGGACTGGTTTCTAGCAGAAAAAAAAGTGCTTAGGAAAGGTTTCCCCCCGCCCCATCTAATGGGCACAGCAGGCAAGGGAAGAGCCATTTCTGGAAAAACGGTGGATGCAATCTCATCTCTGCCTTGCTCCTCACTCAACAGGCAGCAATGTTTCTACAAGCATTAACGAATTTAGACCGTGCCACACCTCCACAAATGGAAAAACTGTTTCCCCCATTTATGAGGGAACAAAAAAGTTCTTTAACTTGCTTGAGCTCAAAGACAGCGCCAGTGAAAGAGCAAGGACTGGCTCTTGGGTATGGTTTTAGAAACACCAGCTGTTTGGAGGTAATTAATACAGGGCGCAGCAACCCAGGCAGAGCTGGGAGGCATGTTAGGGATTGCACACAGAAAAGGACCAGCTCCAAGTCTTTTTGGCCAGTTAATATTTTTTTTTTAGAGTATTGCTCTTGTGAAGAGAAAAACCCATCTGTGGCCTGTAAAGTGAACATCAGAGAGCCCAGTAGTCCCCCACATTGCCCAGGTAGTTAACAAAGCAAATCACCAGTGATTTCTAGCCCCGTCCTCTTTACAGCCAGACCTGCTACAAGTCAGGAAATGTATACCCAAGAGAGAGGCGCTAGCAGGAACCATAGACTTTTTTTTTTTCATTTAAAGTTCATGAAGTAAACTTTCCAGCAAGGGGGAGAGAGAGATGGTCCAAACCCCAGGTTATCCTCCTCAAAAAACTACCTGACCCATCTCGTGTGCTTACCCAGCAAAACAGCTCAGAAGGGCAGACAAATTTTTTTTGGACCGAATGACCCTTTTCCCCCTCAGAAAGAACCCCTGAGAGCAGCTGAGGGTCCTGCATCTGACCCTGAGTCGTATAAAGCCTGGTGTGAGGAAGGTGCAGCACACAGCGCTGTGACAGGGGAGGCCGGAGCTCCGAAAAAGGCAGGAATGTTGTGTGAGGAACAGTTTACATAATTGCCTATTGCATAATGCCAGAGGAAAGGCCCTCTGTACGGCTGCCGTGGTTTCTGTGGCGTTTTGCTGATGCACGGCTGCTTCTGGCAGAGTCATTTGTGCTCTGTTGCAGGAGCTGGCAGCTCAGCCCATGAGGACAGGCTGAGGGAGCTGGGACTGTTCAGCCTGGAGGAGAGAAGGCTCCGGGGAGACCTTCTAGCAGCCTTTCAGTATCTGAAGGGAGCTACAGGAGAGCTGGAGAGGGACTCTTTGTCAGGAACTGTAGTGATAGAATGAGGGGGAATGGTTTTAAATTGGAAGAGGGGAGATTCAGATTAGATATTAGGAAGAAATTCTTTCCTGTGAGGGTGGTGAGGCACTGGAACAGGTTGCCCAGAGAAGTTGTGGCTGCCCCATCCCTGGAAGTGTTTAAGGCCAGGCTGGATGGGGCTTTGAGCAACCTGCTGTAGTGGCAGGTGTCCCTGCCCATGGCAGGGGTGTTGGAATTTGATGATCTTTAAGGTCCCTTCCAACTCTAACCATTCTATGATTCTATGACAGAAGGGTGAGACCACCGTGCTGCCAGCAGCATCACCCAGAGAGGTAAGGGCAATAGCAGCAGGACCTCACAGTCATAGCAAGGGAAGAGCACCAGGTTTTCTGCAACTGTGCCATTGACTGCAGTATTCAGAGGATCAGACAAGTGTCAGACAAGAGCATTCTGTGAAGCTGCACCCATCGCGTGGCCTCTGCCGCTTGTAGGAAACAAGGTGGAGTCTACCTACCCCTTCCAAGCTCCCTCTTCTTTTCCCCTCAGACACTGTTCTTAGCAGCGCCTCCAGACAGGGCTCCCACCCACACACCAATGGATTTCAGCAGCTGAGAGGTGACCTAAGCAGCATGTTTAAATGGAAGAGGAAGGATCAGGAAGAGATTTTAGCATTCAGGACAAGATCTGGGCTGTGGGTTTGCAGAACGATGCCATGTACTCACCGGTATCTCAGCATGGATTCTTTCAGGGATCGTGCCCTGTGCTGTAAAGTGGGAGGTAGCTTTACCTTCGCTTCAGTGCTCACAGGATCCAGCCTTTGGTGACTATCAGACAGGGAAATGTGTGACTCAGTCGTTGTCTTTCTGCAGGGAGTGCACAGGATAATGCAGGCATGACCCCACAGCTCCCGTGCAATCTTCTGAGTGTTGCATGGTGCACGTGGCATGCACAGCACCTGGACAAAACATTTACCTGGGCTAAGCTGGACACTTATTGCAGGTAAGTAACTGGATTCAGTGGGAGAAGCAGGAAAGCAGCAGGGCAGTCCATGGCCAGAATATTTAGGCTCCAATGTAGAAGCTGAGGCTGCACGAGCTGTCTCTGGGAATGCAAATGTCTTCTGAAAGGCTGGGAAACAGGAGCACAAAAAGATTGAGGGTTTCTGTGAGAAATTGTGAGCGCAGTCAGAGGAAGGAGGAGTATGATTAGAAAACAACAGGTAGATTTTGAAGCCTTGCCCATCCCAGGAGCAAAAGGAGGAAATTATTTTTTGGAGGTAAGAACACAGATTTTACTAGTGAGACCCTGGAGATCTCTAGGAGTCAATGGGAAGACATGAAGGAACTGTGGCATACAGAAGTCCCTTCAGGTGGATTAAACTTCATAACGCTATAAAGGCGCGCCAGGATTTGTGTACTACTTACTGAAATGACAAAGCGAGAGGGAATTCCTCCCTCATCCCTCACCACCAGCAAAATCACGTAGCTAGAGCCTGCCAAGGGACAACTGGAAAAGGCGAGGGCCACAAAAATACACATGGACACAAAAAAAAATGGGGAAAAAAAAGTCAAGCAATCAGCATGCATGCAGTGTAGTGTGTCTGCCTGACACTCTGAACCCTGCAGCTCAGAGCTATGCATAGGAAGCTATAACAGAGATGCCTGCAGCGTGGCTGAGGCTGGGATTTCACGGTCAAGTTTGATTGAAATCCAAGCAGCTGGAAGAAGCGGCTGTTCCCACACCATGCCTTATGCCAGAGAGGGTCCTCGTCCCCCTCCTCCCGGTGCCATGGGAATATGGGTGCTCGGGGCACCTTGCAAGGTGCTTCACCCTGCAAGAGTGTGGGGTGTGCTCTGGGCACAGCCAGGTGCTGCTGGAGAGGGGTTCACGCACCTGCAAAGGCAGCAGCAATTGCAGCACGACTGAAAGCAGCATCAGAGATGATAAAGCCGAGCTGCTCTGCAAACAAGCAGCCTTTCTGCAGCCCACCCTTCCCTGGGACACACGTACACCCGTACCCAGAGTCCGCAGGGAACTGGCAGTACCTGGCTGCTGGTTAAACTCTCTTGGCAGTGAAAACTTCTTCACGTCTGAGCTGCTCCTGGAGGAAGACACATTTACCAGGCCACAGTGCACAGCTCAGCTGTGGGCTCTCAGGCTCTCCAAAACGGGGTTGGAGAGCCCATCGCTGCATGGTAAAATTGGGTGATTGAGCTGCAAATTGCCTTGCCCAGCCCCAGTGGGGAGGTAAGTAGCCCTCAAGGTACTAGCACTTAATATGAGGCTGTGCATGTTTTTAAATTGGATTTGGAGGCAATGCCAGCAGAGCCTCCCCTGCTTCGTGATGCTTGCACAGCTCCGAGAGCTTGACATGAACTGGGTTCAAGGACCTGGCCTGGGTTTAAAGTAAGTGCATTTATCTTTTGGTGAGTTTATTTCCAAGCCAGATCAGTTCTGTGGTGTGGTTTGTCACATAGCCAGACTGGCACATGCTGGCAGGGGGCGAGGAGGAGGCAGAGCTACTTACACAGGCATCTCTTGTGAAAGCAACACCCATCAAACCTTTCTCCAAAACCCCAGGCGGCACTGTCTAGCCAGTGGTACAGCACACGCAAATTCGGGCTTCCCTTTGCCTGGGTTTCGTGGGGTGAAAGGCGAGGAAACAGACACATTTTTTTATTCCCTTTGCCTGCAAAACGGCCTCTCATCCACAAAGCACAGAGCTGCAAGATAAGAGCCCGTGGGGAAGCCAAGATCTACCCTTCATTTGTATTGATGTTTACACTTGCCTTTTAATGAGCTCCAACAGGTTCCCGCTTCCAGCTGCAGATGGCCTTTTTCAAAGTTCACAGTCTCATTTTGCATTATCGTTCCAACGCCAAGCACTCCCTCAGGGAGGAGAGGGACAACCAGGTCTTTTTCTCTACCGAGAAGCAGCACCAGTTTAAGCAGCCCCTAACCCAGTAGTACTTTCTGTGCTCTGTTGGTCTTAAGGGTAACACCTGCAGGGAACCTGATCCCTCTGAAATAATTACTTGGCCAAAAAAAATATTGTTTTCTTCAAGCAGACCGACACCGGGTGGCAGTGAGTACCCTGAACACAGAGCTGGTGGCTTGGCTGCCTGAGCAGACCATTTGCCACTGAATTTGGGATGGGGTCTCTCTTCTGCATCTCTTCCCCATCATCATCATTTTTGCAATTACATCTTGTTTTCATTGCTGTGCTTACAATCTTTTGACTAGTCCGCTTTAGGGTCCTGCTGGTAAGGCTGAATACTGGCTGCAAGACACTGGCCCAGAAAAACACGTCCTGGAAGATATCACCTGAGCTGAGAATCCTGGTGCTGGGGTTGCTTTGGTAGTGGTACAAGCACAACCCAACATACCCGCCAAATGCTCAGTCTGGCTAGGATGTTTGGGGTCTAGGGCTGCATAATAGGGATGTTCTAGGTTGGGCACCTTTGGAAAGCTTATACACAGGATCCATGGGCAGCTAGAAGCAAAACTAGCCTCTTCCCCCAACAGCATTCAGAGGCAGATGCCAAGGAAAAGTGTAAGAAGCAGCAACAGCTCTACTCCAGCACAAGAACTAAAGTACTTGAGGCTAAAGGACTTCCCAAGGTTATATTTGCATGCTTGTGTTCAACAGCCTGAGGCAGAATTCTGCATGAGTCTTTAATTTTTTAATCCTCTTATACATGGTCTCCAAAATATATTGCAGACATGGCTGGAGCCTTATTAGGTCAAACCGTTAAAGACAACCTGCTGACTTGGTGACACTCCAACAGATTAACTTACGTACAAAGACAAAAATCTGCTAATTACCTCTGACCATTCACAAATGGATTCCAGGCATGCCCACTCAAGACAAAAACAAAAACAAAGCCAGCCAAACAAACAACCCAAGCAAACAAACAAACAAAAAAACAATAAAACTGAAGCTCCGCTGCCCTCAAAGATCTCTGTATGGCACAGGGCTCCCACCTCTGATGCTTTTCTAACTGTGAGTTCCCTAGACACCATGTTTTTATGTTTTGATCTTCCTCCTTCCGCCAAACACTCCAGTGCTGGTGGCTCAGCTGGTTGGATCCAGCTGGTCTGTGGCAGCATCTGCCTGGAAATTGCTTATCTTTGCCTGCAGTCCTTTTATTTCCTTCCCTATCAGCTGCAGCAGAGATCCGGCCGCGTGTGGCGGCTCTCTGCTCTAAGGAGAAGCCACGCTCCTTCTCTGAGTTTCAGCGTTAATTTTCTGTCTATCTGTGAGTTTATAGCAAGGGCCAAACCACCCTTGGTTTATTTGTCCTCCAGACCAAAAGGCCAGTGTTTATCTGCTGCTCTTGCAGACCTGCAGCTCAGAGAGCTGAAAAGGGTACATTGGCCCCAACAGCAGGACAGACCTGGTCTCATCTGCTTGTGGGGCACAGAGGGTCCAAATCATAAAAAGAAACAGGCAAGGGACAATATCGGGGAACACAGATCAAAAAAATCATGAGATGAAATAGGACTGCAGATAAATAAGAAAAAGCAGGTAGAACTTTTATGGGAAAAAACAGGTATTATGAACATTTCACCCACTGAGCATAACCTGGGGTGAGAGGGAGCCATTGGGCTCGGGGGGAGAGTTCAGGTGGAAATTCAGGTAGGCAAGTTTTGTTTTGTTTTTAAAAAAAGACTAATGAGCAATGCGAGAGGAGAGCAGGAAAGCAAAGTCCTGGCCGGTCTGAGGAGGAGTGAGCATGGGAAGGGACTGATTCAATATCTGCTCCCTTTTCAGGACTATGGGTCCTCCTTTTGGGTGTTTCTCTTTACAGAGATGTGCCCCTCATCTGCTGAGCGATGAGCGCGATGCCAGGGTCCTGAAGTTGCCGGCTCTGCAGATCAGCCCACTCTCTCACCCTAATTCACAGGGAAATTTATTACGTGGGTTATTATGAACCATCATATTCAACCATCTCATTGCAGCCTACAGGAAAACCATCAGAGGATCGAGGATGCTAACAGCACCAGCAGCTACCAGACACTACACAAAATATAGGGGAATGTCCACAAGAGGGAGAGTTGGTGCCAGTCTCGACAGTGATTTTGTGCAAACGGCACTTTGCTGCCTGGCAAATGTAAAAAGAGAGACATTCCCCTCGCTTCACTTCTTCCAGCAGGAATGTTTGCTTTTGCTGATTCTTCTTTCCATATTATTTTCCTGCCTCCATCTTCTCCGGCCAAATGGTATTTCATCTAATTTGTGTGGGGTATGCTGAAAGCCACACCATACAGGCACTAGATATGGTCCCGTCAGAAAGGCACTGTGATTAAGACAGTTTCTCTGCTCTCACTGCTGTTCTGCTCCCCTTTCTTCCTACTTTTGTTGTGCCATGTTGGAAGGGCACCTTCCACCAGCACAGGCACCCATCCCATCCTCTCACCTAACTTATCACTCAAAGATGACTCGGAGCCTTGACACCCCAGGCCTAAAACATACTCCACTGGGACATGGGATTTTCAATCTATTTTCCAAAAATAGTTGATGGTTACCTGTGCAGAGAGCTTGGAAGTCTCTGAGTTTCTGCAGGACAAAGCGTACTGTGAGGAAGCACTGGAAAACATCGGTGACGTAGAAATGACATAGGATGGGATGGACTGGGAGAGGTGAAGCTGAGAGACCTAAAAGAAGTTCCTGCATACACGTCCATTTTTCTTCATGGGTCAAGACCTGTGTAGGCAGCCACATTTGAAGATGGCCCCAGATCTTGAGATCATGAGATGACTAATGTGAAATTTCTTCCACCACAGACGATTTTCCAGGGAAGAAACAAACAAACAAACAAACAAAAAAAAAAAAAAAAAAAAAAACCAAAAAAAAAAAAACCAAAAAAAAAAAAAAAAAAAGCCAACAATGAGCTGATGTGGAAAATCAGGTGTCCTGGAAGCTATGTGTGTGGTTTAGGGTTGGTGAAAATTTTATCAGGTTTACATATGGCCCATAAACACTTGAGAGAGTAGTATGAACTTTACCCAAAGGAAAGCAGAGCAGCAACTGATCCCCTTCCAGAGCTGTGCCTCTCCAGCTGAAGCAGTGTTTCCTGCAAACTTCTCTCCACCAGAATTTTTTTCCAAATGCTATCCCGGTCAAATATCCACAATTAGGAATAATTTAGTGTCTCAGTTCTTGTGGGATATTAATTCTATAGTACAGGTCATTTTTTATCTCCCTCATAGTTTCTCTAAATTTGTTTTTCTCCTGTTTCCTTGCCTTGTCCTTTTGATCTTTCCTCTTAATCTCTCTGGTAATGTCTGGAGCTCTGAGCAAATTAGAGTCAAAGAACAAGGTGAAGCACTAGCACCCAAAAATAATCACGTTTCTCCATCCCATCCATCCCATCCCATCCCATCCCATCCCATCCATCCCATGACAGATGTCCAGCTTTTGCTTAGTTTCCACAAGTCAGTGTGGATTGAGGTCATCATAAGCTGTTCTGGCATCAGCTGATCTCCTCCGTACCTCCTTCCAGCCGTCCTCACATCCACACAGGGAGGAGGCACAGAGCAGTGGTCAACCATGTGCAACGGGGGTGAGTACCTGCCAGCTGCAGGTCCATGCGCTTCTCTCTTGCTGTTGTCCATACACCCTGCACTACTGTAGTGGTTTGGCCAAATTTACCAAACCAGACTGACAGGTGGCCCTTCCCTCTCTCCCCGACCCCATATAGAGAGGAGAGGAAGAGAAAAGGAGATTTACGAGTTTAGAATGAACTAAACTACTTTAATGAAGTACTAATATTTAAATATTTTTTTTAAAAATGAAATAGATAGGATACATACAAAACTGTATGAAGCTCCCAGGATGTCAGTCACATCACCAGCAGTCATTGGGAAAGTCCCAGACTGGACTCAGCAATGGAGGCAAATTGGATTCTGGATCTGGATTCAGGAACACATGGATCAGGCTCAAAGGCAGATGAACAGACAGGGTCCTCTTCAGACGTTGGCCATTAAAGAAAAAGAGTTGACCCTTTGATCCCTCTGAGGCATGAGGGAGATGGGGCAGATGGGATGGAATACCTCAGTTGGCCAGGTTTGGGTCACCTGCCTTGTCTGCTCCTTCCCACAGGTGTGACCCCGGGTGAATCCTCTACTCTGAAGAGTCAGGACTCCGTGCCAGCCTCAGTTGATCTCACTCTTCTTCTTGTGAAGCTGATCTTCACTTTTCTTCCCTGCTCTCCGCCACTGGGGTTTTGGTGAGACCTTTTCCGCTCTGCAGGCTCTGCAGTCGGAGGCGCTCCTTAGTGCTGGTGCAGCATGAGTACCAGGGGAATTTTCCCTGTGGGATCAGCCCTCCAGCTCCACAAACAGCATCCTTAGGCCACCAGGTCCAAAAGCTTTCAAGATATATTTTGATGAGTTTGGCTAGTGATTTAGCAGAAACTGTAATGAAGCTCATAGCATTTTGGGGGCAGCTTCCTAACCTGAAAACTCAGAGAAATGTATGCATAGGAGATCTGTACAAATCACATTGCCAGGACCACCACAAAAACCCCAAGCGTGGCTTCCAGCCCCTTGGTCACACTCCGGCCGCCGTTAGCCTCTGACTGCCAGAGCAAGCCTTGCTTGTGCCCAGCTGGCTGCAGCATGGTGGCAGCAGTAGCCAGTGGTGTTTCTGCAAGCATGGAGGAGAAAATCAGCTCCCCGGGGGAAAGGAACAAAGCACGGGAGCTGTTGGCAGAGAGGCGATGCCAAGCGGGACTGCTGGCTCCCTCTGAGGAGAAGGATTTCCAGCCTGAGGAACAAAGCTATGGATGCTTCCTTTGAAGTACGTTGTGCCTGCTGGTATTAATATTTCAGGCATTGCATGCCAAACTGCCCTGGAAAAAAGCATTGACATGCAAGCATGTGAGCTCCTAAGTCTGACCACTGGCTAAAGAGCTCACCACAGTGGTGACTATGGTCCATAGCCCAGGCAAGCAGGGCAAGGAGAACTCTACCATGTCCAAAGCAAGACGATGTATCAGCACACCTGCTAGACCTGTGTTGCAGGACATTCAAACCATTGTGAAAGATGCTGCACATTGAGAGGGAGTGGGGAAAATGCAAATCTATAGAAAACACTGCAGGAGGAGAGAGAGATGCCAGCTTTATTGTATGCCAAAGCCTTAATTACTCTGTTCCAAATTATAACTCTAGGACTAGGAGAGCTCACACACACGGTTCGCCTTTTAGAGCAGCTTATCACCATCTGGTGGGTGCAGAAATGCACCGTGTGAAGAACCAGCACTTAATCCCAGCCCCTGCTGTTGGTCAGAGCATCTCGTTCAGCCTTACCTTCTCCTTTAGGGTAACCTGACCAGATTCAGTAAGACAGGAGTGTAAGCAGCGGCTTAGCCAACATGACTAACTCCTGTAGGCAGCATATATTAAGTTGGCTTTAGGCACGCTGACAGGAAATAACATAACCAAAAGCCTTCAGAGGTGAGAAGGGCCACCCCTCGGCAGGGGTGAGACAGCGAGGTTATTTATGAAACAGCCAGTCACTATATGTCATACTTATGCAGGATAAAAAAAATAAAGTTCTCCGCTGCTAATACAAAGTTATCTTATGTTGAGTGGGATCATTTAATAATATACAATTACTTCATGCAGGTTAAGATAGAAGTATTTAAAGGAAGGGTTGTGGTCTGAGGCAGAGTTCCCCTGGCACTGAGTGGAGGTCCATGGGGAAGCTCTTACTTGTAGACACTCCCAAAATCAAATCCCCAAACTTCAGGTCATTTTCCCTAGCAACTTAGCTACCTGTTGTGTCCTTTGAAGTAATATTTCAGGTTTAAATTTAAAGCTTTATCCTCCTTTCTTACCTTTAGTTTCTCTCTACTGTATTACCCACACGGCCATGGATTCTGTAATTCCCTGCCCTTGTTAACACACAAACACCCCCCAGCCTGTGTTATGTTCTTCTTCACTGGATTTGAAATCTAGAGGCGACTCCCTTTGTGCATCACCAGGAGCCTGGGCTCCCAGGGGCAGGTCCCCACACTCCCACCTGGGCCAGGCAAGGGACCCCTGGCCGTGCAGCATCAGGCAGGGGGGGAGGCAGCCCTGACGCTGGCTGGGGGCTCGCTCCCTGCCCTGATGCAGGACCTGACTTTTTGCTTTCAGGACTTTATTAAGGGTTAGAAGGAGACCTGCCTTGGGACCAGAGCTGAGAACAAGACATCTTATGAAACAGGTTTGTCTGAAAGCAACATGAAACCACATAGACCCCCTGGTGCAACACACTGCTCGGATCTCAAGAGGCTTTTGTCTGCCAGGAACCTAAAAGACACATTTTCAGCCTGAGTGAGAATGACAACAACATTTTCTTTCTTTTCTTTTTTTTTTTTTTTCCCCCTCCCTGTGTACTCGCAGGTGAATCAGAGCCTGCAGTTTTGGCCATCTCAGGAGTGAAATTACAGCAGCAGCAAGTGCTTTTCAAGTGCCTCAGTGAAGTACGGAACTCATTCCTTCCTCTCTGTCTTTGCCCACGCGTGCATGCAGGATCAGCCTCCCTTCAGCTCTGCAAGAGCATGACTTTTAAGTACTCTTGCAGCAGGAAAACCTTTGACCGTGTTTGCCCCAGACCTCTGTCATTTTTCATACCTGTGCTGCAGAGGTGCCTCCAGCAGCACCACAGCACACGAGGCCACATTGCACCCGCGTCAGGAGGGACTCAGGCAGCATCTTTGGACCGGGACAACACCAGCTCCACGGGGACAACAGCCCAGGTGGGGAGACAGCGCTGAGGAGCCCAGCCAGGAGGGGAGAGGCCGGGCTGAAAACCTTTCCCTCACCTCCAAGCACACAGCTGCAATATCCTCAGGACATCCTGGCTTAGAAACTGACAGAGGAGATTTTCATAGCACTGAATTTAGGGGAAAAAAGAAGTGGAGGAACACTTTGTGAAGGCTGAACACCCACACCAGCTTTGCAGAAGCATTTTGCTCTTTAGCCGCACATTCCCATCATGCTTAGGCAGCCTAATATTGGTTTTTCATTCATAATGGCTTCTCATTCATACCTTTCTTGTTGTTTTGTGGGTTTTTTTTTAAAAAAAAAAGCATTTGAAACAAAACAATCTAATTACAGAATAAATATTTAGCTTGAAATGAGCAGACAGACATTCAAAACCATTTTCTGACATGACAGATGATCTGAAAGGAGCTGCACTGCGGGCATTGTATGCCGTTCAAACCCAATTTAAAAACACATGGCGTGGCAGCAAAAATAGACATGACCCTGGGCACAAACATCGCCACGCAGACAAATGTCTCCTGTAAAATGCCATCGGTGATTTGCATGGCAGGCCAACCCGGCGGCAGTTGGAGTAGCATCGCCCACCTCCATGGGTGCTTCCATGACAAACCCACGCAAACACCACTGCAGCCACACACATGTGTTCCCATGGCCGGGCTTGCCCATGCTGCTCCAGTTTGGGGACCCCAAACTGGGTCCCGGCCTTTCCTGAAAACCTAAGGGAAAATTCCTGTCCCCTCTTGCATGTGACCTGACCTCCAGCTCTTGGCGTGCTGGGAGGCACTCAAAGTGACTCTTGTTACCTTTGCCACTTCTAAATTATTGTGACATCCAAATGACAGGTGAGAGACAGGTAGTGTGAGAAAAATAACCTTTTCGCCCTTAAACACGGCAGAGCTCGTGTCCCAGCTTTCACACTCCAGGAGCAGGGAGACGCAGGAGCAGCAGCACCCTCTTAGCACCTCCAGCTCCAAGCCCACACAGCACATCTGGAGACGAACGGACTCTGAAAGCGTTGGCTCCAACCCTGGCACTCCTGATGCAGCCCTGAGCTTGCAGCAGGAGGGGATGGAGGCACAACACCAATGTTGGTGAGAGGGGTTGGGAAAGAGCAGCTCAAGTGTCACACACCAGCCACGCTGGAGAAAATGGCCTCTGGGCGCCCAGAGACTGTACTGGGTCCCTATGGGAGTGAAGGGGTATGACCAGACATGTGCATGGCTCCATGTAGGAAACACAGCTACAGACATGACCTGGTGCATAAGAGAGGTATGGGAGACCTCTGCAGATCCACCTCACTACTCACACGGCACACATGACAGATCAGCAAGGCATTTATGGACTTAGATATTGGTGTATCTCTGGAGAGGAACACATGAATGAGCAAAACTCAAATAGCGATGAGTTCCTGTGCCCACATCTGGGGAAAGACATTAACTGAGCATTGTAGCATCTCCACGAGGTCATCCTGACATCTAACAAGATATCACAAATACGTTAAATCGCAGTGATGGCAATGAAAGCATGAACATCAATGGCTCCTTGAAGAAATGTTCTCTAGAGTATGAACATTAATGAAGCCAACTTCAAGCGTGAGCTACTAGCCCTGCTTTTCAATTGGCAGTGATGAGCAGGGGGCACCAGTAGGCATGTGGGCAGGAGGACGTGATGCCCGAGTCTTCCACCCCAGCCTCCAGCTTCCTCTGATAAACTGTCACTAAGGCAAATAGGGCCATCCCTGTTCTCCTATGCCTCAGATTTGGAATGAAACTCCACAGAGCTCCTTTCTACTGACCCTTCTTGGAGGCCCCAGTGTCAGGACGGCTCCCAAAGGCTACGCTGCCATGCTCACCAGGCTACATGGTCCCTGTGTTGGTCACCTCTTGGACTTGATTTTTAGCATTAGGACCATGCTGGCAGTCCTTTGGTCCTCCAGATTTCCCACCCTGAGGCTTGTTCTGTTTACATGAAGCAACTGTAATCAGACCACCAGTAGGCCAGATCTGAGGCTCGGTCCTGGGTTTTCTGCTCTTCACTGGTCAATGACCCTTGCAAGGCCAGAGAAAAGGAGAAGCCAGTCCCACTCCCAATGTGACCACAGACCCCCAGTGATGCAGCACAGCTCTTGCTCTGGAAACAGCCTTCTTGCCCTTGGAGAGCCAGGAGATCCCCAGGACATCACAGAACACAGAAACAGGTGTCTTACCATGGGGTTTGGAGATGAGGGCTGATAACTCCAAGCTCTGGGGACTCTCCAGACTGTTTGCAGAAATGCTAGCAAAAGAAAAGAGGTGTTAAAAAAAAAAAAAAAAGTTTTTTTTTTTTAAAAAGTAAAATGAAGGGCAATAATAACTATTCTGGGATTCCGAGTAGAGAATCCCAGAAACAGCAAGGCCCTGACTGTCCTTATGGATAGGACACAGCTCCAGGTGCTCAGGGTGCTGCTGAGTCCAGCAGCCACATCCAGGCAAGCCACACGTAGAGCAAGTCAAGATGGGGTGGTCTGTGTCCTGGGAGGCAGGCTGGACCTGCCTTTATTGGTGCCGGGTTCTCCATTTAATTTTATCCACATGAGCAAACTATTAAAATACCACTCAAAAATCTGCCTTTCTGTTTTTGCTGCCTTAGATCATCCTACCTGCTCAAGCCCTGTTGTTCCCTGGGGTCATTCCTCTGGGCACGTTCATGGCAGGCGGCTTCTCTGACTTAGATGATGAAATAGCAGTCTTTAAAAGCCCTTCTATTTTCCCCAAAGCCTGGAGTGAAATTGAGGCCAGAAACGTTTCTGGGCATGAAAATTGGCTCTGGGTACATTAGCACTTTGTCCCAAGAGGGACTGCCTGGCTGCCAGAAGGCAGAAGGAAAGTTTGGAAAGGGTAACTCCTGCTCTGCAGTGTTCCCCGAGCAGCCACCTACCGAGGAGGCAAGCAGCTGGGACAGCGTAGCAGAGTTCAAAGCTCAGGACCTGATAATTTGCAAAGCAGAAGAGAGGAGGTTCATCACTGGTTGCCTATTCTGGCATATTTTGGGCACAGATACCCAGACTCAGTGCTGGTAACTGATCTAGAAATACGTGGCCCCAGGAGACCTATACAGCAGCCGTTGTGTGGAGGGAATAGGGTGGGATACACATGGAGAGCAAAAGCTCCAGGGTTCACTTTGGAAAAGTACTGAACCAGGACCCGTCTGTTTTTCACAACATGCTTTCTATACACCAAGGCTTGTCAGGATCTTGGCCTTGGCAGTGCCCGTAAGGATGCTCCTCTGTGTCTTTTGGGGTCTCTCAGCTTTGAGGGTCCCCAGTAAGAGGACCTGAAGCCACACAAGGGCACCGGACAATCGAGTATCTCACATCTTCCCAAGGAGATCAGAGTATAAACCCACCATGCATCTGCCCAGCTCCAAGTAGGGCCAGGTGCTGCTGCCTTACTGGGACAACACGGCTCTTGGCTCTGCATTGCAGCTGCACAGTTCTTGCCCTCGGTGCCATCAGCTGCCGGTGGGGAGAGGGAACGCTCAGCCAAGCTGTTTCTCACAGGACCCCATAATTTTTCTCAAGGTGTTTCATTTTGAGTGAAGAGACTGGCTGAAAAACAGCAGCCAGGGACTTGGCAAGCAGGATAAGAGCACACCAAAGATGGGCAAAGCTCCAGGACAATCATTTATTTTTCTACAAGTGGATTTATCACCCAGTTGGTGGGGAAGGGGGCTGGTTGCCTTTTTCCAATAGGCGAAAGAGAGGAAGGGTTGCTGCTCACCCCCAGCTACAGCTCAAATGCTCAAAATGCCTTTTCTCCCCCCAGCACGAGAATCATTTAAACACCCCTAGGCAAAGAATGAAAAATGGTGAACAAAGCTCTCTGCTTGCTGAGTGGCTGTTCACCACCATCGAGAGAAAATCTCCCAAGTTCTCTGTCACAGCACTGGGTCATTCCCCATCCCTGGAAGTATTTAAGGCCAAGCTGGATGGGACTTTGAGCAACCTCCTCTAGTGAGAGGTGTCTCTGCCCATGGCAGGGGGGTTGGAACTTGATGATCTTTAAGGTCCCTTCCAACTCCGACCATTCTGTGATTCCTGGCCTGCAAGTCACAGTGGGTTTTCTGTAGGTGCTGGGATGTCCCACTTGAGGCACCTTCCGTGGGGGCTGGTATGGGACCCTGAGCACCCTGAATCATTGCTGGGAACCCTCAGATGGTCTCAGCTCCTATGACCTGAGCAGCTCTGGCTCAGCACAAACTCATACAACCCCTGAAGTGAAATTTGGCCTCAGACTCCTCTTGTTTCCTGTTTTGAGGACACCATCCCTCAAGGAAACAACATGCTTGAGAGCTTGAAGGCTCCAGGCCTGACCGGAGCAAAACCAGAAGGTCTGGCACTCCTTCCCCAGGGTTATTTATTTATCCTTGGTGCTAGGGCTGCCTTACAGCCCCCTCCTGTACACTGCTCAGTGGGGTGATGACCACAGCAAGATCTCTTAGCTCTACCTGCAGTGGTTTTGCCTAGTTTCAGTGTGAGGACACTTGCTGGTGGTGAGGAAGTGTTGCACTGTGCCACACAGCTCCCTGGTAACAGCGGGGACCAGCAACTCACCAGCATTCATCCTGCTCAGCAGAAAGGCCACGGGACTTACTGGTGCTGGTGTTGATAGGTCCCAGCTCTGTACTGCAAGAGGTATTTAATGCCACTCACAGGCCTGTGGGAATGGCACATTTCACTCAGCCCTGCGGTTACTCCGGGTATTTGCTCCTTTCAGGTCAAAGCCTTTGAGAGCCCAGGGTTGAAGAAGTATTTTGCAGAGCCACCCAGTGGCCTCAATCACTGAGCAGGGCTCTGGCTAGCCTCCCCCCACAGCTAACTCCCTCAACCACAGCACGACCTGGAGTTTAACCAGGGACGAGTTGGCTTCACCACTAGCTGTCATCTCCATTGCTTCAGGGCTGAGTCTTACCCGGTTTGACCCCGAAGAGCACGTTAGGCTCATCCCTCCAGACCTCTGGCTGCATCCACTCTCGGCTCAGTGCCAGATCTGCCATAGCATGGATTGCACACGAGGGTGGGCCAGATCCGCTCCTGCACCATGAACCCCATTCCTGGTCCACAGAGGAGAAAGGAGAGCGTTATCCCAGGGTCACAGCCCTGCGGCCAGCTCAGTCCTCACCCTACATGCCAAGTGTTTGAGTTCAGCGGCCACTAGGCTTTTCCTCGGCACTGAATTTTTCATTTCCCCCCAATTTCTTGTCCAGCCCCACCACAACACAGGCATGGAGCTTCCTACCGCCTGCACAAAGCTCTGCACAGTATGGTGCTGGCTTTCCCTTTCCCTTTCCCTTTCTTGTCCCCTAGGCCCACCAGTCTGCCCATGGTTGTGCTGGGGTGAGCAGAAAGCCTTCCCCAGTGCCCGGGGCACCCAGCCTCTGTGGCCACCCTTCGCTGGGGGGAGACCTGCCTCCATGCTCAGCGAGAACATGGGGAGAGCCAGCGGCATCTTGCCCACACAGGCTGCGCTCAGCAGGAGCTATTTTTGGAGAGCAGCTTCTCCTGGAGCAGCAGCAGCGGTGGCAGAACTGGGGTGCACTGAGCTAAAAAAAAAAATAAAATAAAAAAAAAAGTGCAGAGCCCTGGTGTTTCGAAAGCAAAGGGAGGTTTCCCAGCCTCCTGCCGGGGAAGAGGGGTGACATCCCTGCAAAAACAAGAGAGGGCCACAGCACCCTGCGATGCAAGGGCTCCAGATGAGCGCGAAAGGCTGTTTCAACAAAAGCCGTAAACACGCCAGATCTGCTGTTGTTGCAGAGCTCCGTGAAATCGGCGATTTCTGAGCGGAGTTCAGCTGGAGAGCGCTGCTGCTATAAAAAGCAAAGTGACTTTGGGCTTTGACGCTTCCTCCTGACACACAAAAAGGTGATTTGCGATTCAAAAGATGAGGAATTTATCATCAAAAGGAGCTGGGACAGAGCTCGGTGTTTACACATGGAAGAACAAGACAGGCACCGAGCGCAGATATATTTATACCCATCCATTAATAAAAGAAGCCAAGTCAACCATACCTTTGTGCTAAAGTTAGAGCACAGCATCCAGCATGTCCTTAAAAAGGCAAGAAAGTTTCCGTAAACTGGGACAGCTGTTCTCGGAGCTGACTCTGCTCATCCCTGGCACGGGCAGGAGCCCCTGGCATCGGCACGCTGCAGTGGGAAAGGAGCCAAACGTGGTGAGGCTTCTCCAAGCAGGAAGGCTGACTCCTAGAGTCTAGTCACGGGCTGGTGGCCACAGCACCTCAGGAGCCAAACGCTCCCTGCTCCACATCTGGAGACCTGCAGAAAAAGACTGCCTCTTCCCAGAAATAAAAATCCTCTGGTTTCAATTCCATCACTCTCTTTGCTCCCCTGGTCACAGGGCTCCCACCAGGAGCCCTCACCTCTGCTGCAGGAGAAGAGATGAGGGCACACTGGTCACAGCACCCTCATGCTGGCAGTGGGACACTTCCCACTAGAGAAGGTTTCTCCAAGCCCCATCCAGCCTGGCATTGAGCACTCCCAGGGATGGCTATCTACAGCTTCTCTGGGCAACCTGTTCCAGTGCCTCACCACCCTCACAGGAAAAAATTTCTTCCTAATATCTAATCTAAATCTCCCCTCTTCCAATTTAAAACCATTACCCCTTGTCCTGTCACTACACTTCCTGACAAGGAGTCCCTCTCCAGCTCTCCTGTAGCTCCCTTCAGATACTGGAAGGGTGCTGTAAGGCCTCGCTGGAGCCTTCTCTTCTCCAGGCTGAACAGCCCCCGCTTTCTGAAACACTCTGAAATGCTTCAGAAATAACTAATTGCAGCAAGTCCCTACCCCCACAGGAAAAGCTGGAGCTGTCTGGCTTCACCTCCCAAGCGCTGGGGTGTGTTACAATGCTGCCAGGTAGGGAAGCCCTAGAAAAGTTACATCTTTATTCTTCTCAAGGTTCTTCTAGAAAGCCATTAATTGTCTTTCTTATGGCAAATCAACAGATGAGCTCTTGCAGTCACTTCCCTGTTTCCTCTCTCCCCCAGCTCCAGACCTCAAATCATGCTGGAATCTCTTCCCTGAACCACTCCCAGCTCATCTGGAGCCGCAGGAGCCAGCGTCAGATGAGCTTTGCCAGAAATGATCACACTTCAGGCAAACTGAGAGCAACCACAAAAAATACATCCTGTCTGAATCAAAGTTAAGTGCAAAGTTGCATTTTTTCTTTTCCACACCCCAGTGAAACAGCCAAAAGTGATGACCAACCCCAGCCACGCAGAGAAGACAGGGCTGCGGGCACAGGAGGCCATGGGTCACCTCTTGCCTCCCAAGACGTGATCAAGTTGTTGGCACTCCAGAAGGCATTTCACCTCCAAGCTCGTGCTGAAGACGCTGCAGTTAGATGAACTTGACTGACCTTTGAGCAAGTTATGGGTCAGGATGACCTCCACATATCTCTTTCACTCAAAATTATTCCAGGACGTTGCAATTTTTGTAAAGGAAGCGCACAAATAACCCTCCCTCCCACACCAGCTGCTAAGCTTTCCTATCAGAGGGATGTTCAACTACCATCCCTGAGCCAGCAGAGTCAATACAGGTCAGCCCTGCTGCTGGCACATGGATTAGGGCTTCTTCCCGGGCTTTTTGGCTCCTATTCCTCATACAGCTCGTCAGCGCAAGACACAGCCACAGCAATCGCAGTCACATTAGCCTCACCCCTGACTTCTGCAAATTCTGTTTGAATTCAGAAATTATTTCAACGTGACCCAAACACCACTTTCCAGAAAACATTGTAATTTACTGACCAAGTCCCCACTGCACAGCTGCCAAACACAGCCATGAGGGATGGGGACTGGCGTTCAGCAACCGCGTCGGTGGACCTCGGGCTGCCACCAAGCCCGGTGGCCCAGAGCCCACGTCCCAGTTGTTACCAAACCCTCTTCCAAGCTACTTCCAGACATGACAGCGGCAGCCTTTGCCCTCAGTGGATGCTGCCTGCACAGGCTGCCATCTGCAGGGGCCCGCAATCAGCTACGACTGACTCACGCCATGGGTCTGTTATTCATTATAATTATTTGCAGTTTATAGAAGGGGAATGGCAGGGGGGTTGGAACTTGATGATCTTTAAGGTCCCTTCCAACTCTAATCATTCTATGATTCTATGATTAAATGAGCAGCCCTCATTTCCTCAGCCAACTTGCAGTTCCTTCAAAGAACCCATTTCGGCTTCCTTGGATGAGCTCTACTTCTGATAAACCCCTGTTGGACAATGTCATAATATCACAACACTTATAACAACTCATTAGTGAATTCCAGGATCGGTCATTTTATGGCTTTGCCTTGAAATGAAGGTAGGCTGGAAGACCTAGAGCACCTCTGCTGCACCTCTGAAGCCCACCTCTGCATCACCTTTCTTCCCAGCACAGCGGAGCTTCGTATCAAGACCTCTCCCTGTCTCACCGGTGCAGAATCCCTTGGAACCAGCTCTTCCACAACAATTATCTGGCCCTGATTTCCAGGCATCTAATTTTAGCAGTTACTGTTGAACATCCTCTTTTTGAGTTATTGTTAGAAGGAGATGAGGATCATCTGACAGGAACACCCTGCAGCTCCGCAGTCAGTACCGGGAAGGAATGCTTAAGGAGCTCGCACGCCTTCCTGCATCGTTATCGACAATCCCACCACCTGGGGACGCACCTTATCCCGCTCTTTTTTGTTCCCAGTACCTTGCACTTCCAAAAAGCAATGTGAAAATCCCGCGCTGGCCTCAACTGCACTCGGCAGGTTTCGCTGTGATCATTTCGCTCAGTTCTCCCTTTCCATAATTACTTGCAAATTTGCCACCGGGGTTTTATTATTTGTTATTTTTAGGATCATTTCAGCGGAAAAGGCATCTGATTATATGGATACATATTTGCATGACATCTTTCACTCGAGGACCTCTGCGCACTTCACGGAATACGAATGAATTTCTGCTCGTCGGCAGCGATACTCCTTTCGCAGGCAGGACAACAGGAGCAGTGATTAAAAGACATGTCCAAACTCCCAAAGGAAATTTATGCCGAGCAGGGGAACAGCAGTTTCCAGTTGTGCGTGTTAACTATCAAACCTGTGCTAACACCGACAGCGGGAAGGTGGCTACGCAGGCGTTAGAGAAAATGCTGATACCGTGGTTTGAAACGTCTGTCTCTCCTTCCACCCCAACAGGTTCAAATACAGATTAGGCTTGGAAACTGAAAAAATAAATAAAAAGGGGAAGGCTCCCTGTCAAATACCCGACAAACAGCCCTCGCCTGCTAGATAAGCAGCAGCGGAGAATGCTGGCAGGAAGAGGTGGGGGGTTATGGAGAGCTGGATGCGTGAACTGGGACCACACTGGGATTTTGCCAGCGTGACTTGCTAAGGCTTTGCTCTTTATCGCTGCTAAGAAGATCCTGCCTCCCGCCTCGTTCTTCAAACCAGCTCCCCCTTCTTTGTGTCTCACCCGCCGGGGGGAGAAACTCATCCAGAGGCACCGCAAAACAGGCAACACACGGGAGGCAGCAGACTGGTGTTTCTCTCTTTTATTTAAAAACAGTGCTTCATTACCATTTGCAAAGGGTTAGGAAGGGTTTCCCCCCTTGCTTAGAGTTTATAAAAGCCAGCAACATGATCAATAATTTATACACATGGATAGTAATACAAAAAAAAGGAATAAAAGCTAAAGATCTAACTACTCCGACCTTCACAATTCCAGCTACTTGATAATAATAGGAATAACCCAATGAATACTGTATGGTCTGAAAGCTACTATACAATATGATACTTAACGAGGGAGGGCGGGAAGTTAGAGGCTGTCACAAAGCCCTGGGATGCAGATACTGCTTCTCCAGAGTCAGCAGGGAAATGGGACCCTGGGCAAGCGGCTCGGGCGTCCTAGGAAATGATCCAGGGGAAGGGAACGCGTGCCCCACTCGGAACACGTCCCGTTCCCCGGCGGTACCTGGCAATGGGAGGTGCTGGGGAGGCCGCGTGAAGGGGCAAGTCCGTCGCTGCCACTGGAGGTGCTGAAAATCTCCAAGTCTCAAGTAGATCAGCCTGTGAGGTCAGTAAAATACTCCACCAGCTCCATTATCGCTCTACAGCCCTGGTTCTCGTCTGCTATCGGCCCCAGGTTTTAGCTCCAGCTATTTACAAGCAGGATTTAGCATAAAAAAAAAAAGTTTTAAAAAAAAAAAAGGGGAAAAAAAAAAACCAAAAAAGGGAAAAAAAAAAACCAAAACAAAACTCAAAACCAAATCATATCCCCTGGGGTAAAAGAGGATTATTTCGTCACTTGGTAACGCAGCCAAATCAAGCTGCCAAAACTACAACACGCGCGCACACACAAAATACTGTGAACAAAAAAAAAATAATTAAAATTAGAAAAACATGACCAAAACTGAGACTACTTTATGTGGGAGGCCTGATTTTCTGTAATGAATTCACTCCTCAGGGAAGCAACAAGCCCCTCCACCAGCAGAGAACCGGGAATCTGGCAAGAGATTTATTGACCCACTTCGGAACAACAACAACAACAACAACAACAACAAAAATATATATATATATATAAAAATGAAAAACCATTCCTAAGATTAACTGGCATTTTGCTGACTGCCAGCTAAAAGAATATCCGGGTGGACGGCTTCAGACACCAGCAATCTCCTGGTGAAATCAGGCAAGGTTTTTGGCTGATGCACGTTTTGCTCTGCCGTGAGAGGCAGCACAGGCAGCTTGTCTCCTGCAGGAGCCGGGGCTGGCTGACATCCAGAGAGGACAACCTCTGGCAGTGCTTTCAACCACCGGCAAGAAGTTGCCCTCCAGGGCTAGCAGTGGTAATGGAGACAGGATTTGGGACATCCCAAGTTCTGCCAAGGCTGCCCCTGCTGCAGAGGGACGGGGTCTCTCCTGCCAGCTCCTGGCTAGAGCAAAGCGTACCAGGGAGGAACAACCCCAGAGCCTGCTTGGAAAGGGCCCCATTTCACGCTCTGGCTTATCAGACTCCTGCTGGCCTTGTTGACTGGAGTTTTCACTGTAGAAGAGAAGTTTACTGGGGTTGGAGGGCGGAGAGGGCAATCAGTAAGGTGGGAGTGGAGGGGAAGGGGCTTTTCAGACATTAACATCACCAAAAAATAGTGTTTTATGCAACAAAGAATCAAGTCTCACTGGTGTATACTACAAAATGTTTGACATTTTCCAAGAGCATGACAAAATAAAAACACAAAGAAGTTTACATTGGATGCTCATCTTGTTCACTAGGTTGTTTTGTTTTGTTTTTTTACCCCCCCTCCTATTTTAAAACAGTGCAAACAGGTAGCACACTTAAAAAAATCACCCCTCTGCACCAGGGACAGCATCCCCCGGACCCTGCCAGGCTGGAGGGTGACGGGCAGCGGGCTGTCACACTTTCCCTTTGGAGCTAGACTCAGCAAAAGCGCTCCCCAGAGCTGTTGGTGGGTTTTCCCTTTATTGAATTCCTAAGCGCTCCCCCCAGACCTGTTCTCCACTTGCCTCCTTCTTTGGGGCTGGGATGGGAAGCTACAGACAGGGATGGGTTTGGGAATAACATGGGTGGGAACAGGGAGGTTCTTTTATTCCTCGCCGCTGAAGCTCTGGGTGCTGGAATGGAAATCCCAGCAGCCAGAGTTGCTCATTAGGTGAGGAAATGGTTTTAATTAACCATTTTCACAACTAGCGCTGGAGCCAACTGTTCAGATAACCCTCCTCAGCTCTCATTGTGCACCTCCCGTCCACGGGTCTCAGAAACAGCTGAGAACAGGGGATAAACTTCCACTTCACTTCATGGACAGGGAAGCAAGTTCTAAAGCGGTGACACGACTGCTCCACGATGACCCTTCGAGGATCACTGACAGAGCCCTGACCAGAACACAGGTCTCCGACTCCTGAGCTAGCACTCCCTCTGGGGTACTGAAACAGCCAAGCCACACACAGCTAATTTAAAACATGGCTTTGTCTATCTGAACTCATGACACAGGATCCAGGGGACCGCTGAACCTGGGAACAGCTGGCCATCGCAGGCTCCTGCTGACCTCCCCGTTGTCTCCAGGTCCCATCATTGGCTTTTCTTAGGAAAGCCAACCCACCTGCAACAGGGCAGCCTCCCTGGCGCCAGGGCAGCGACAACCGATTGTTAACGTGCTGGGCATCAATATAGCATGTTCTCTACTGGGAATAAGTTACACCAGTAGAAGTCACCTTCGTACCAGCACAACAGTACCCACAAGGAAAGTTACATCAGCACATTAAATAAATCAACTTTTGGATCCAAAATTTTACCAGTATAATATCATGTGCTGGCCAGACCTATTGCAAGACAGTACAAACAGCAACACTTAAAAGAAACATCTTTTCCTCTACATCAAGAGGAATCCCAGGTGCCACCCGACGAGGTGGTGACAAACAGCAAGCTACCTGCCAGGCTGCCTGTGCGGTTTCCCTTGGAAAGCCAAGCCCCGCTCTGCGAGGGACCTGTGACTACAGACCCACCTCGGGGACAAGCACTAGCTGCCGTCAGTCAAATAAGCCAGGGCCCAGTTTAATTCATTAAGTGTAATTCATTTTGCATAGGGAGAGATATAGGCTTTGTCCTCACTTCTTCAGAAGATGGATATAGCCACGGCTTGGCTACTCTGAACGCATCTCAAGCCAGTTCGTAACACATCTGAGTGAAACCAGAGCTGTTGTTTGCCAAAAGGCAAGGAGAGGCTGAAGAGCTCTCCCCGCCGCGGCACAACACTCACTTGAGAAACCTCGCTGCAAAATTCCAGCTGGTGTGCAAGTTTTTGGGAGGTCTGGTGCTCTGCAGACCAGGAACCAGCGAGTTACCTCCAGTCCCCAGCCGTGCAAGTGTCCCGGCATCCCCCCTGCAGCCCACGGCTGAAAGCAGGGAGCTGGGCTACCAGCAAGCTGCCTCAGCTGGGATCTCGCAGCATTAACTACAGAGTCAAGCAGACACCAGGTGGTTAATGCAGCCGAGGAGCCTGGCAGGGAACGACTGGATACAGGAGGAATCAGGCTGGACGGTCCAGAGCAGGTATTACTCGGAGATCATACTGCAGGGGACCACGGCCCCACAAAGGTTGGGCGCTTCTGCACTAAACCCCTCAACTCCTCAAACACTCGGGCGGGCTGAAGCTGCCATGCATAGACTCTGCTGGGAGGCAGAAATGGGGCTGGCCTCCCTACTCCCAGAAAGGCCAAGTGGCAGGAGAAAGGGGCTGGGGATGGGAGGGGGATTGCAGGCGACATAGCCAGGGCAGGGGAGGGCACTCAGGGAGGGAGAGCCCAGCTTTTGGGGAGCTGCAGTCAGAACCAGCTGAACTGAAATGTAGGGAAGGGGCAGAGGGGTGGGGGCAGCTGCCTCTGCCGGGCTCTGGGAGCTGCGCTCCTCTCACTTGCAGCCTGCAAGACCTGCTCCATGAGGAACCACCTGCAGGCAAGGGAAGGGATGGTCTCATTCAGCCCCTCCACCCCACAGGTGGGAAGAACAAGTCCAGTAGAGGCTTTTGCTGCATCTCAGCTCCACAAGTCCCCTGGCTGCCCTGTGGTGGAAACGGCTCCCCTTGAATTATGACTATTTCTATCACAAGTCCTCCCCCCCCTATCCCAACTCAGTAAAAGCGCCCTCATTTTCCTAGATTTTGTGAAAGCCCCAACACCCTGTTCCCCCCTCCCCATTTTCAAGCTAATTAAAATATTTATATACAAACAACAAAAAAAATTGTCATAACAGCAACAAACCAAACTTTGGCTTGAAAAAAAAAAAGGAAGTCAAAAACCAACAATAAAACCAGAAAAAACAATAATAATAATAAAAGGTGGCCAACAGGCTGGCAGTTTGGTGTCCCCTTTATCTAGCTATTCCTCCAGAGAATCAATAGCTTCAGGGTCTCTAGCTTAACCAATGGCTTCCCCATTCCTCCCATCTGAGGTGCCGTCTCTCTGTTGCACACAGAGAGGCCACGAGTATCGCTGGGGAAGAGCAAAAAAAACTCTTATGTGTGGTTATTGTATGTGGCCGGGCCACACCACCTCCCTGGGAGCTCTGCTGGTTGACGTTGCTTAGTGTTAAACTCAAGAGGTTTCCTATTCTGCTGTCAGCAGTGGATGGAGAAGCAGGTGTACGACAGGAGTCGGAGAGGCTCCACCAACAAACCTGGGCTCCCAGCAGCTCTTCTGGGGGCAGTGAGCTCGCCCCCAGTATCAACTTGAAGGAGTCGAGGCAGCCTAATAAAACCATGCTTCTGCATTTTAAGAGACCCTGCCTCTCAGCACTGGGGTTACTGGGAGCGCTGGAGGAGCCAGCAGCTGAGTGGGGAGGTCTGGATAGCAACAACTCCCCATCTCAGCACAGCTCATGCAGTCATCTGAAAATGCTGACTTTGAAACACAGTGAAATCACTGTATGTGACAGCATAAGAGAGGTGGTTTTGGGAGTTGTGGAGCCCTCCCTTGAAACGTCTCTCTGCTTCCAAACTGTTTAATATGTAGTGTCTATATGAACTCAGCAGCCCAGGTGCACAACTTTCTATGAGAGGCCGGGCAAAACAGACCCAGGGGCTCCAACACAACTATGTAAGGGCCTGAAACAGCTTGTGGTGGGAAGTTCCTATGAACCCAGAGCTTGCACAGACTCTTTTCTGCCTTCCCTTAAACTCCTGACTGAAACAAAACTGCTTCAGGATCATGTTCAGATATAAAAGTCCCTCTTCCCTGACTCAAACCCACGCGCTTTGCCCCTCGCCTCAGCAGCTTATACACGACTTGTTTTTCCTCACTCATGTTATTTGAAAAGAGATTACTTGCAGGAGTGCCTAAGCAGCTCAGGGTGAGCAGGAGGAGAGACCTTGCACACTGGGTCTCCTGAGCGCCCAAGCACCGCACTGATGTGTGACTTTTCAGCGAGCTTGCTTTCTCTGCAAGTTTAACCACTTGCTGTCTGCAACAGAGGTAACTCTGTGGGATGCTGCACTGCATCTGCCACTCCTCGAAGAAAGAAAGGGCAGGAAAGGGACAGCAAGGGAGAAAGATCTTGAAAAGGAGAAAAGAAAACTAAGATAACCATCAGCAATGGAAAACAGTCAGCTAGAGTAAGTTGTGTGGGTTGGGGAAAGTTCACCTTCATCAAAAAAAACCAACCCTTTCAAAGTCTTGTCCCCTATACAGCAGGTAACAGCCAAAGTCTTTGGGCAGGTTGAGGAAATCTTCTCTTGCCAAGTCTAAAATCCTGACACTGCTGAAACTGTCCCAAAACCTGTGTGCACCAGATGGTGATACCAACGAGGAAAGTCTCTGCATTTCCCCCCTTTTCAAATGTAAATTGACTATTTCCCACCAGCATTAAGGTCCCGGCCACAGCCAAAGAGCGCTTCCTTCTGCAGACCAGAAACAAGGCAGGTGGAGACTTTTCCCTCACATCCTCCTGTCTCACAGACACCAAGCACCAGACCCAGGGAAGTAACTGTCTGCGCGTTCCTGATCAATCACAACGGTATCAGTTTCTAACAGCTTTCCTTATCGCTAATCGCCTTTTCCGTGATTGGTAGGATAAGCTTTGCACCAACATACAGACACGGAAATGCATCATTTTTACCACAGTTAAAAAAAACCCCAAAACAAAAACAAAACAACAACAAAAAAATGCACAATCTTTGGAACAAAAGAATTAAAGGCAGAAATTTAAAGGAAAAAAAAATACATATTCAAAGAACATAGTGAGGTATAAAAAATTATTTTCTCTTTTGTTTTTTTTGTTTTTCCTCCTCGTCTTGCTATAGAGTTCCTCTACTAGTAAATATTGCAATTGCCAGGCCTCATGAACTGGGGGGGCTGTCCCACTTGCAGGGGGCTCACGTCACTTCAGTAGGGGGCAAATCGGCTGTAGCCACCTCGGTATAAACTCGCCTGTAGAAATTAAATGAGAGAAGAAGAGGTTGTTAGGAGATCAACTGTAACAAATCGCTTGGGACAGCACCCAAACCCTCTCAGAAGAGCTAATGGATATGTCCTGGCACTGACCCGCCACCACCAGCACCTCTAAGAAGCAAGAGAGGAGAACCTTGCCTGCAAAACCAAAGACATGGCTCAGGAGGACATGCTCACAGCCAGCCAGCTGCAGGTGAAATTTGGCAAGTCTCAGCTGAAGGGAGTTCAGTACCAGAAATGGGATTCAGGAGTCCTAATCTCTGAGCTAGTTGTCTAGGCTGCCTTTATGGATAGCAGAAACAAGGACTTCTAGGATGCTCTTCACCTCACCTTAAGGTGAGAGGTGTCTTAAACAGACACGATGACCTGGCATCCTAGAAGTACCTGTTTTTCCTTCATTGGTCCTAAGAAGGATCCACACGACTAGCTGAGGCTCAGAGGTGCTACACTGCAGATATCTATATTTAGGTGTGTTTTTCTCTGAACACATTTGTATTCCAGCCTTTGCAACAACACAGATACTGCGCTGGCTAGAAGCAGATGGGCAAACACGTGTTTTCAGCAAGCATCTCCACTCCCCTCCGATGCCAGCATATCTCATTTCTACCCTTGTGTAACTATTGTTGGCAGGCAGGACACCGCATCCTTCCACTACTGGAAGGATAAACCAAGTGGAGGACCTTTGCTGCAAGATGTCACAAGAACAACTTGTTCTCTTGCTTCCTAGAGCTGATTTCTCAGCATGCAACATGACAAGAAAGGGCGTCTTGCATCTCTAACTATTGCTGATTTTTGCTCTATGTATGACCTTTTGCTCTATATATCGCCTTAATGCAGTTCTACCGATTCATCAACAACATTCTGTCCCCTGGCACTTCAGGTTTACAAAGGCCTGCAGTGACAGGATGAGGGGCAATGGCTATAAGTTGGAGAAGAGTAGATTTAGATTGGATATTAGTAAAAATTTCTTTACTCTGAGGGTGGTGGAACACTGGAACAGGTTGCCCAGGGAGGTGGTTGAGGTCCCTTCCCTGGAGATATTCAAGGTGAGGCTCGATGAGGCCCTGGGCAACCTGGTCTAGTTGGGGGTGTCCCTGCGACTGCGGAGTGGTTGGACTAGATGACCTTTGGAGGTTCCTTCTGGCCTGGATGATTTATGATTCTATGATTTATCTACCATCTCCTTTGTACTGGGTGATACGTAAGCCCAAGTAATAACTGATCTACAACCTGGCTCCTCTCCTACTGTACACACACAAATATACGAATGCAGAACAACTGGGAACCCAGCACTGCAGCTAAGGGCCTCCTCCCTCAACAAAAAAAAAAAGCTATTCTGGGTGAAATTTCATCACCTGATACCCAGTGGATAGCTGTTCCCCAATTTGGAAAATGAGAAACAGCACAAGAAAGAAAATCCCACTTACCACAGCGCCAACTCCGTAGCTAGCGGCAGGGGCAAGGGCATGGTAAGGATCTGCTGTGTACACCCTGCCATAACTGAAGAGAGGGAGAAACAATACAAAAAAAAAAAAAA
>VXBW01005540.1:1054911-1133081 GCA_013400375.1 Thinocorus orbignyianus
AAAAAAAAAAAGAAGAAAAGAAAAGAAGGGTTGGAATCAGGTGTGGGAGGGGTATGGCGTAACATTTATTAATCAAAATTAAAAACTAGGCATGCTGACATCTGGAGCTAGAACAACCAGCAAAGTCACCACGTTCAGACTCATATTGGCTAGTTCTATCCATCCCAGCATTCTCTTGGGACAGCAGTTCGCCCTAGGCTCTACCACAAGCTCAGTGAAGTACACAGCCTCAAGTACTAGAGCGTGCAGCCACAACAACCTGCTATTACGGAAACAGTCAGTCACCACTGGAGTTAACATTCCAACCTTAACGACTCCCCGCAGCCTCCCGCCCTCGCCCCCCGGAATGGCTCCCACCCTCGCCCTATCCCACACCACAATGTTAATAATTATAACAAGCAATAACCCATCTGTTATATCAGAGAAGGGAACAGAGACTCCACTGAGAGATTTAGAGCGGGATGTTAACATTTCTTCAGTCAACTGCACAACAAACAAAACAAAAAAACAAAACAGGAGAAATAATTCATTGGAGAAATGAAGTTAAGAAATAGCTGACATGTGTATTGCTTTTTAACCATGCACTGATGCAAAATTGAAGCTACTGTTAATTTAAAAAAGAAAAAAAAAGAAAAAAAAAAAAAGAAAAAAGTCACAGGATAGAGGTACACACACGTGGGCAGACCTGCTCAGCTCAAGGCGGTCTGGCAAATTCTTACTTGTGCGTACTTCAAATAAAACCAAAAATGGGGATTATAATGGCCATGGTACGTTCCTGCCATAGGAAGGAGCAATGAGTGTGGACAGCTGGGGAATTTCTGACACGGGGATGTACTTAGCATGACCAGCAGGTCCAAATACACCAAAACAGGGTGAAGGGAGGAGGAAACTTGTGACTATTACTTGTTATTTTGCAGTTGCTTTCACCAAGCTCTGGGACCAGTACAGAGCAAAGGAGACACTGTGCAGGTTGCCTTACCCAGCTGATGCTCCTGTTCTCCGTAACTCAGGACCCACCTACAATTCCATCAGTGCATCTAAAGCCCTGCTCAGCTTGTCCAATGCACCAGTTGTTTTCTCCTGCTATTCCTGTTCACACACAACTAACTGCTACGCAGAGCTCATCCATAACCTTAGCTACGTGGTCCTATCACCCCTAGTGATTTCTGATGCCCCTTGCTTCAGGTACTCTAGTAAATATAAACTATAACAAAGTAGAGCATCTTCAACAAACATGAACAATGTCTTTCCCAATAAGAGAAAAATAATAGTAATAATTTAAAAAAAAAAAAAAAAGAAGGCCCTTGCTAGCTGCACCACGCTCCTCCAGTGCCCCAGCCAAACTGCAACAGAAGACAGCATCGAGTGGCATAGTACCTGAAATCCAGGACAGCCATGCAAACTCCCACTCCATCTATTAAAGTGAAATGATTTTACAGGGACAGGTCCCATCTAGGTTCAGTTTTTAAAATATTTAGCCTTGTGTCAAAAGAAATGTGTGTGGCTGAGTTTCCTTCTTAAGATGTTAAGTTAGAGATGTTCTTATCAAAGGGGCAGTTTAAACACCACCTCGACAGACAAACAGGAGAACTAAGGAAAAGGCTTCTGCGTTTTTACTAGGCAGTAACAACCAAAAGGACAGTCTAAATCGAGATTGGTCTTGTCCAGTACAGTCTTTTGGACTATCTGGTGAACATGTGAGAGGTGAACACAGTCCTAAATGTTGCTTATCTTCACTCAAGTTCTCTTTCTCTGAATATCATGTCAGTGTTGCTGGGGCTGTGCTGAAAGTGTTTCTCCATGTGAGTGTGTAGCACTTGAGCCTATCGAGCTCAACTGTCAAATGACTGTATTTGCTCAGGTATTCACAAAAGCCTGAATTTAAAATTACCCTTCTGTGATGTCATCATCCTTGGCTCAACAATGAACCAAGAATTATTTTTTTTTTATTTCTTCTATCTTTTAATTCCTTCTTTAAAATTAGACAATAACTTTTTCAGTATTGTCACATATTCCCAGAAATAACACAAACACGACAAAACAACATATACAGGAAGCTGCAATCCTAAGTAAAGCAGCATTCCAATTACTGAGCATGTTAATGTAGACCAATGAGCAGTTTAAGGCTATACAGTTCAGCTCAAAATAAGTCCATCTTCTCTTCCACTCTTCAGATCCATAATAAGTGATCAATCCAACAAGAACATGAGGAACTACAACTTACTATGTCAGTGTATCCTATAGTATAAGCTTCCCTTTTCTTTTTCCCTTGTTGGCCTTAAACGGGCATATAAAGCATGTTGCTGGCCCTCTTTACTCCAAAGAGCCTTTATGCCACTATGACACATGCGTTCCCAAATCCCTGGAGAAATGTGTAACTCATGGTACCAGTTAGATGTATTTGACCACCTGCCAGGTTTAGGATTTTAGGATCTTTTATTTGTTGTATCTTCTCCACCCCCAAAACTGCCCTAAAACAGAAGTTAAGCAGCAGAAAGGGCTAGAACCATTTCCAGTATTCCTGTATTAGAAGGGTGGCATATGTGCACCAGGAATGAGCATGAATGAATTAAAAGAGGTGACAGGACAACAGCGTCCATCGCAGCAGGTGCTTCTACATGGTAATGGGACAAGCATGACCTTTGTTAACCCTTCCATTAAATTTTTATTATTTTTTTTGTTTGAATGAAATGCCACTCGGTGTGAAATCTGGACACACGCCGCCCTGCTACAGCGGGGGCTCGGATCACACGTGAGTCTGCGCTGCCCTAAAAAAGCCTCTGTTCCCATCTCTAATGTGGTGCTGGAATGGTTAGTATAATTCAGTTTTTTCCACTGCAATCCACAATCTGATCGGTTGGCAGGTCACACTGGCACTCCTACCTGAGGTATTTTAGCGCTAATGATTGGTTCCTGTAAGACTATTCTATAACAGAACACAGGAAGAGCAGTTCAAAAAAACACAGCTGTGGAAAGAAACAATCATACAAACAGCCCGCGGCAGGGCTCACCAGCCTTTTCTTTCCAGTGGATGCAAGCACGCTTTTCACAGGCAGCAGCAGTCTTGGCGCAGGTGGGTTTGTTTGGGTTCCCCCCCCGCCACCCAGATTGACCCCGTTGTAGAAGAAAGATAACCTTTCTTATGATCCGAAATGAAGCCCTCTGCATCCTGGGGCAGGTTGTTTTATGAATTCAGGTGTCTTGCCAGAGTAGGACGCATCCAACAAGAGATGGAATGCCTTCTTCACAGAAGAAATGGCTAGCAGGATGGTTGCCCCAGGAGAGAAAAAAGGAGTGAGGAAGAGGAGGAGGAGGAAAAATGAGAAATCGGTGCATAACGTATGCAGAAAAAGCAGCCCAAACTTGGGACAGTTCCCCTTCATCTTGCCTGCCACTAAACACTCCCTGCCAGCTCAGCTTTCCACCCTTCCTTGACACAACCCTACGGACTCTGAAGACCTAAGGGAACCTAAGTCCAGCTTTCCTCCCAGTCCTAACTGAAGTACTCTCTGCCACCCCTTCCACAATCTGGACAAGCTTTTCCCAGCAACCAGAGGGACGTAGGCACTGCAGTGAAATGCACAACAAATCAGTGGGACACAGGGACACTGTTATCGTACCACCTGTGCCAGGCAAATTGTTTGGAAGTGTAACTTCATCTTTGGATGATGATTACTTTTTCCCGAGCTCCACTGGAGGGCTCTGAGCAGTAACTAACATAGGAAAAAGCACCACCATTGACTTTGAGAAGTCCCCTATTCTATAATTTTAAGTTTCTGACAGTGAGACCACAGCCACGAACAGCAAAGTTGTCAGAGATCCACCCAATGGTTCTAACCTGAGTTGAGATTTGGTTTTGCATTACATGATGCTACCGCACTGCAGCACCACATGGTTATGAGGTTTCTTCAGTACTGAAGTCTCTTGTCCTTAAAACATATTAAATAAGTGTCTCCTCCCCCTGCAATGGAAGCTCTGAAGGAGCTTTCTCAAAAGAAATAGGGAGTAATCCTTGCCAGTCTTCCCGTTCAATGTGCCATCCTCTTAAGATGCCATACTCTGAGGGAACAGGAATTAAGCACTGCTCATTCGCTTGCTTGCTTGCTGTAGCAAAGTCAGTGGTGGCAAAGCTGGTGTTTTAGGAGTGAGGCAGGAAAACCCAGAACCCTCTGTGGTCCTTGACACAGTTTTATAAAGGAACTCTTGACTAGGCAGGACTGAGCACACAATAGCATAGGTAAGAATGAAGGAAATGCACCCAGTATCTCCATGCCCAGAGAGCACGTCTTCCAACTGCTCTGCGATGAGAAAAATACTTTTACAAGGTATCTCCCTCCATATAAGCCAACAAAATCCCAAAGCTAATTCCATTCATTATCTTGAGTCTAACCCTAGGGTCCTCTTTATAAATGTCAGGAGTAGCACCTTCAAAGGAGTGGGGATGTGAATTCCATGGTGCCAACTGTGCCCCTATCCAGCAGAAAACCTCCCCAGCTCCAACAAGCTATTACCTACAACACTGTGAGAGGGAGCTCTGCTAGAGCCAGGCAGGCCACAAGCTGTGATGGCAGTGATGGACCTGAACATTTTGGCTTTGAAGGGCATATTCCTACCTCAGCTGCTCTGCAACAGCTCTCCATCAGGGAGGAAACCGCTTTTCTCACTAGCCAGTCAGAATCCCACCATTCACGACCCATCTAGGTATACACAGGTGCCCTGGAGATTTGCAATACCAACTGGCTAGGTAGGACAAAGACAATGACAGGACAAAGTCTCCCGTGGTATCAGAGCTAATTCTCAGACAGGAGGAGGCTGCCGACTCTTCTAACCGAACATCTCCACATATTTGTACTTTATGATTCCCCAAAGAGGTAAGAGAATCTAGCCTATTTAGGTACCATTTCTACCAGCAAAATGAGATGTCAGTTTTCACTCTAGCATCTCAGTCTCCATTTTTAATCAGTCCCAGTGTCTTCCCCAAAGGGATTATTCTCCACATCCCAGTGGCACACGAACATTTTTAAACATACAGCTCGCTCGGTTTAGTGTGGGCTGCACAAATCAAACCTGAAAGGGCCCCAAGAGGGGAGAGAAAGGGGAGGGCGGAGGGGGAGAAGGAAAGGGAAGGTCTGAGGCTAAACCAGTCCTGTTATTTTTATATCCAAATTATGTAAACGAGAGAAGTGTTGAGAGAAATTTTAATTTGCTAATCATCTCTCAGGTTGATTAGTAGCGGTGTGCATGTGGGGGACAGGACACCCAGTAAACTGACCCTGGCAATGATCAGGAAACCCAAAGGCTTAGGTCTTGCACCCAGGGGCAAGCGCAGTGACAGAGAAGCATGCTTGCATTCCTAAATATATAAATATATATATCCACAAGGAAGAAGAAAATTAAAGTAAATGATATTCAAAAAAAAACCAAACCAAACCAAACAAACAAACCAAAAGGAAAAAAAAAAGAAAAAAAAAAAGGCTGGCTTGTCAGGGGTTGGGGACGAGAAGGCTCCGGTGTGTGTACTTACATAGAGGTCAGCACCGTAAAATCCGTCCTGGTAAACCACACTGCAGAAAATCCACACAAAAAACAAAAAACAAAACAAAAAACAAAAAACAAAAGAACAGAAAACACATTCCGGTTATTGAGGACGGCAGCATGCACATGCGTTTTACACAGGCAGGTGATGTATGAATCCACAACCTTGGGCTTTTGGCAGGAGCAAATCAGCGAGAGAAATGTGTGTGCGCACGCACGCCAGACGGCTCCAAGTCATCTTCCACGGCATGCAGAGGGGGAAGGGGCGGGCAGAGGGGGAGACAGTATGCAAAGGAGAGAGGGAGGGGAACCACCATCTGGTACAATAAAAATGAGACTCAAAAAAAGATCTGATGTCCTGAAGAAGAGAAACAAGGGTTTAGAAACCTCCGCTCTGGATATTCTCCTGGAATTATTTTATTTACCCCCTAAACGTGTGGAAACATTGGCTTCATGAAGTGGGCTTGGGAAATCGAGGAGCCCCTCCAGAAGGCATCCCACAGGGGCCGGAGTCACCTATGTCAGAAGCACGTTTCGGAGTTGTGTATGATTATGTATTTTGAGCTTCACAGGGCTGGCATGACTTTGTTTCTGACATCCATACATCACCTGCTTTTACCCTGCACATTAGACATGCGATAAGATTCGGCTGATCACACAAGCATGCAAAGTATTATTATTCAGCATCTTAAAGAACCGATGCAACACCTCAGGAAAACAAGTCAATCAATTCTGATCAAAGTAAACACAGAGAAATGTAATTAAAAAGAAAAAACCAAAAATACCCACAATGCATTGCTTTCACAAGCAGAGATAATGAGCTAAAAAGGTTAGGTGACTGGTCCAAGAATTGAAAGATGCAGTGGGAGTCCCTGGTAGTAATGACCTGTTGCGTCGCAGAGAGGAGCAACTGGAAGGGTTTCCATGGGATGGCACTTTCTCTGCTTTAAGCCATAGTTTTTTTTCTCTCAGAACTTCAAGCAGGAAAACTGTTAAACCAGAGCCTGGGGTTCCCAAAGAGCCACTCTTACCAGAGCTTTCGCTAGAGTAAGACTACGCAGCTCGCTCTGGGGACAGGGGTTAGGGAAGGACGAGGAAGGAAGAGAGGGGATGCCCCCCACCCATTTGAGTTCAGCATGTGCTTCATACTGAGGAATTTCCTCCTGCTTTGCTCTCTGAATAGCTCCACATAAACTTGCTTAAGGCTTTAAAAAGCATTAGCCCCACCATCTGCGATGTTCATGGATTTGATGTGCACGACTTACCAGTAGCATTAAGGAAAAAGAAGGTATGGAACACTAGCTTTTCTTTTGATTATCATTTTTTAACTCATCAGACAGAACGTGAAACGTTGCCAAGAGCCTGCCACCCTCAGACACCCACCTATTGTAAGGCACGCACACACAAAAAAAGCCCAGCAGATCTCACCAAAATTCTGCATGCTATTACTAATAAAACAAAATTTTTAAAAAATCTGTTGCAGTGTTAGCTACTGCTTGAATAATTTAGTCTTGTTGCCTTCCCCAGGAAAAGAACACTCCATTCCCAATGGATAAAGTTACTATGGTCTCCAAGAGCGCTGGGAGCAGATATGAAGATAGAGACCCTTGTTAGAGGAAGAGGGGAGCCACTTCAGCAGGGAGAAGCAGGCCATAAGATCATGTTTGTTGAAGCTAAATTTTTACAACCACATAACAAAGAATTTGGCTCCTGGGGCAGGACTTACATTGCTGGGTTCTCTATCTAGGACCAGGAGTGTTTTAGCAGTGATACTCCACCTGCTCCTGCAGGAAAGGCAAACGCATGACAGAGGAAGTGACTGTTGGTTTATGAACAGGTTAACAGTTTTAACAGTTATTCCAAACGTAATCAGCTGGATGAATATAAGCATTACCACATTGGATCGGGCCACTACTCCTGTAACTTAGAAGCCTGTCCGCAACAGACACTAGCATCAGCTCTCCGTAATAAAACTGCAAGGAACACTAATAACAGGACAAAACAAGAATTCCTAAGTCCAAACAACCGAGAACACGTGTATCCTTCACCTTTCCTTCAGTTAGGACTCGAGTGACACCGACTGCTAGGTCTGAAATTTAGCAAGGTTTATTTATACGTTAGAATATCTATATCTGTGATTCTTAATGGTAGCAAAAGGGGAGATAATTCATTTGAGAACCACAGAGACCATTCTGGTTACGTAGGCTGACGAGAAGCATAAAGCGACCCAGCAGCTCATCGACTCTCAGTGGCATTTGCAAAAAGTCCATCGGCTGAGCTAAAACACATCCGTGAGAAAAAATAAATATGCTGGTTTTGTAAAGCAGTCATCATATCATTTAAGTGTACTAACAGTTGACTTTGTTGTAAAAAGAACAAAAAAAACACTCCAAACCCCCAAAGCTCTCTACTGCCTTTCAGCCAGTCTGACTTCTATCTTCTTTTGAGTCTGTGAATCCTCTATATATTTACAGTCCTAGACTAAACTATTCTTTACTATGGCATTTAGGTACTTAAAAGACCACAAACAAGTCAATAGTTAATCTATAGTTTGAAAACTAAAATTGATCAAGCTCATTTAGTTTTGAGAGTTTTACAGTAGGCAAGGCTTTTTTTCAGACTGACTTAATTCTTTCAGCTTCTGGTCTGAAATGTAATTTGTCAGCATTCTTGTTTAGAAAGCATTGCCACTACAAATCAGGGCAATATTCCAGTGCAGGTTTTACTCATGCAATATATCAGAGGTTATAATGTCTCCTTACTTCTGTTGAATTCCATCTCGGTTATAAATTGAAGGTTGTATTTGTATTATGAGGTCAAGCTCAGGTGACTATCCAACATTCTCTCCAATGGTCTGAACAACTGCTTTCTAAGGCATGAATAGCCTTCCCTGGATAAACATCCATATCCACATGTAGGCATGTACATTCCACATATGCATTAGTAAATCTTAGTCTCAGTTCTTCAAATAAATATTAAAACTATTAAGAATGACATGATTTCTTGCATCTTCCTCTAGAGTATCTAGCGCTAGACACTGTGAAAACTTACTACAACCTGAATGGCCCTCAGGTCTGATCCAGCATGGCAATTCCAGTGAGCTTTTATTAATATACATTCTGCATTTTTTGAATTCTGCTAAGCTCTCAAATACACAGCTTGGTGGCATCACTGTAACTTAAAACTGAAACACCACCAATGTTTGTGAAAACCAATTCCTGCTGCTAGGCCTGAGTTAACCTGCAGCTTATTTTACTGGCTTCTTCCACATTACTCACTATGTCTCGACCACTCGTGTGTTGCTGACTGATCTTTCGGTGTCATCTTGCCACTGGCCAGGAAGAAAGCAACTGACACAAGTGCAGACAGTGGCTGGCTCCATGAAGGTCAACACTGCCCTCATGGAGTGGTGCTTGTCCTACAGGTTACTGCAACATGGAACTGAGTTGCACGTTGTTATATTATTCCATGAGGAATTAAATTCCCTCTACAAAATACCTTGTAGAGACTCAAACTGTGAGGACAACAAAGATCAGAATTAGTTAATTACACTCTGGTGCACAGAACTAGGGACAGTTCTGGGCCATTTGTGAACTTGCCTTGCTTACTGCTGCCCTGGAAACATTCACTGGATAGTGTGCTGCCCATGAAGACATGGAATCAGTCAGCAGGGTCAGACAAACTCAACGTAATGTAAATAAATCACAGTCATGAGACAGTATTTGGAAGGAATAACCATTGGAGCCTGGCCCATATTCCAAATGGAAATAAACCTTTCATATGGGATTCAACTCTAAGACAAGCTTAGGGTCCCTCCCAGTCCACCACTCGTGACAGCCTCTTGCTAGGAATGCTCCAGCTGCTCCAGCCTTTAACTCACAGGGATGAAGTGCTCACCTCCTCCCCGGTGCAAGTATTTCATATTCTGCAGCACTTAGCTCAGCTTTGTTTCTGTCTTCCACTGTGGAACACTTCCTTGTAAAATGGGTCATTTTTAGAGCAACAGACAGACAAGTTGCAGGTCAGAGGCTGTGGGTACAGGACATAGAATATGAACTGGGAGTGGTGGCAAAAAGAGGTGGATCTGAAAATCCAGAATAAACACTCTGTTTGTCAGGCCAACGTGTTCAGACAAGAGGTTTCGTTTAAAGTCTTCTGGTGAATTAAATACAAACATTGCCAGATTTGCCAGAGAGCAAAGCTAGATAGATACATAACCACTGCAGCTTACTTCCTTGAACTCTACCTTCGATATCAAACTAGACTCTAAAAAGAAAGGGCCACAGTAGCTCTCACCACTTAATCTGCTACAGGAGGTATTGGCAAAGCTTATCCAGCATATATCAGGCCAGCTCCTCGAACTGATGTGTGTGGCTTCCACCTCCATTTTTAATAAAAAATTTATAATTTATTTTCTTCCCTTTTAGGGCTAGACTAAAGGAAAAAAGGGTCAGTCCACTTCTCCATGTTGGAGGATTCATCCCTACTCCTATTCTTTGTGAGAACGTTGCCTGGAAAACATGGCAAGTACAATTCCAGAGACAGGCAATACGAACAAGCATCCTCAAAACCAGAAACTAAAATAGACAGTTTGGAAGGGATTTGTTGATTTCTCTGTCATTCCATTGCACTTAAATGAACAGAAACTCACACCAAAACTTACATACAAACCTACTTCCCTGTACTTTTAAACAGCAGAATATTCTTTTGCAACAGCACGTATTCCACTGCATTACTAGTGAAAAGTCAGAGGGCAAGGAATGCTAAGGCCACGCATTCACCATTGCTTTATGTAACAGTTAGAAGAACACTGCATTTTTGTTCTCCCTACATCCCAAACACTCCCAGCTTCAAATTAATGGACTTGATTAATCTTTGTTTTAAACCTTTTTAAACCGTCTCCAACAAAGAAAGCAAATCCATTGTGGGTAACTGGCTCTTCTGTGTCCTACTGCCAGATGGTGAGGCATGAAGGTAATGGATAATACTCCTCATTCCTGGATACGAAAACACAAATGGAATGTAAAGAGCAGAACCTTTTTGGAAATTTTAGACCACCTCTCTTGGCGTCCTTCTCAGCAGCACTATAACGTATTAGGTGAATGGATGACAAATACCACAGAGACAAATTGACAAATTATGAGAAGGAATCCATCAGCGCTTTATGCTGCTCCAGGTACTGACAATTGTTCCGGTGAAGCACTTAAAATTTAGATTTGCCCCCAACTAGATGCCATCGTGTGCAGAATGCTCTGGCACTAGCAATATCCTGACTCTCACCATCCAGACAATTTTAAGTTACTTTTTTGGTTAACCAGTTTGACACGTTTGTGCAGAGCACTCTGCTCTCATGACCAATGCTTACCCTGGGTAGGCAGGGATGGCCGTGGGAGGTACCGCCCGGACCGCCCCATACACTGTCCTTCCTCGGCCCCTCAGGTGCGCTCCCCGAAAGGCGGCTGCTGTGGTGGCTGCAGTTGGATAGGGGAAGCCTGGAACTGTAAAGACAGACAGGGTGGAGGGTGAAAAGGATCCGAATTCCTGCCCGGAGAACAACCACCTGCTCCAAACAAAGTGACACGATAGCTCCACAGCGGTGGGACATTTGGCATCAGTCCTGCAGAGGGGCATGCTTATAACCCAGCAAGCATCCCATACGTACTTCCTGCTACACCATGGCCTTTGGGGGAAGAGGGGTTGCAGAGAGGTTTGGCATGCAAGAGGTTAATGCTTCGGCATGCCTCACCCACCACAAACAGGGTACAATTCCCCCCGCCTTTTTACACCGCCATGCAGTCCGGTTAGAGTCCGAGAAGCGCAGAGAGTTACTATCGATACAGCAGGCGGCTCTTCCAAAACTGCAGAGGCTCTTTAATATAATTTGTCAAGAGGCCCTTAAAGTCAACCAACTTACATCAGTCTCTTCCCTCCTTTCCCCTCCCACTCTTTGCCACCCAATCCTCTGCATGTTCATTTTAAAGCCTGAAAGACAAGATAGCCCATATAACAGCAGCAGCAATTTCCCATAAAGTGCCAGTTTACTGAGAGCCCACCTTCTTTTAACAAGCGTGACCAGTAACTGGCTCCATCTCTAGTGGGGCCTGCTTTATTACGCTTTACGCTGGAGTAAACTGACCCGTGATGAAGTGATGTAAAGCCTCAGAGGCATCTGCAAACACGTAATAAGCAGATACCGAGAGGGAAGAAGTCCCAGGGCGCAAACCCAACCCAATGTGCGCCCAGGTGCATGCCACTAGGGGCCCTGCAGACTCGCGGTTTAGCAGCTTGTATAATATGTACTTTAGGGATTTGTTTGGTTGGTTTTTGTGATTTCAAAAAGGGGGAGGGGGGAAAGGGAATGGCCTATTCCTCACACACCTCCTCCCCTTCCTTCTGCAGCCTCCTTATCGCTCAGAAAGACCCATTCACCAGTGCAGAAACACACTGCAGATAAACAAGTTACAGCCACTGCACCAGTATACTTTGGCTGGAGGTAAACTCAATCCCAGCAAGACCCATCCTTTCAAGTAGATATTATACAGACTGGAGAGGAGAAGGGTAACAGGTCATTGTTAACTCAAGCACAGTAACAATTTAGGGGCCAACAGGGGCTACTTACTGATTAAAGGAATGTAAGTGTTAATACCCCCCCTTCCTGACAGGGGCACTGCGGCGTCATTGCCCAGCGAGACATCTGCTTGAAAGCTGGACGCTAATTTAATTTTAAAAAGAAAAAAAACAAAAACAAAAACAAACAAACGTAAAAAGGTTATAAAGAAACAGTAGATTGAGAACATAAACAAACACCACTGCAGTTAAATGGCAGAAGTGGAAGTGTCTACTTAAGCTCTACCTGCATATAACTCAGGGCCGTACACCGCTCCAACCACAGGACTCAACTTCCAACCTGAAACAACAAAGACTGCAGTGAATGCCAAAATCTACACCAAGAGGAGGAGCGGGCAGTGTGGGTAGGGGGAACAATGGTCTCTTTGCGTGCGCCCCAGCTTCACATGCACAGCTCTTTCCAATTTCTGCTTTGCCTCAATCCCCCTTGGTGTAGATGGAGGCCAACTGCCTTTTTCTAGTGTCAAGTTCTAGGCACAGGCCGCTGCATTGGAGGGAACAGCGAGACAGCAGCTGATCCGCAGCAGGGCAGAGGCACCACCGAGGGAATGCCAACTACCTTATATGCATATTCACCACCAACACCGTGCCACCCTGCGTGCTCTGCATGAACCTTGCTGCCAGCTCCTCCCTGCTTTCACCGGGACTGCTGCGGATCCAAAAAGCTCTCTAAAGCCACCGGCCCATACGGTCGTCCTGGGCAAATCAATTCATAGCCTCGCGTTCTCAAAACACCCCTCTGCCTTATTTGCTAGAGGTCTGCTAAAAAGCAACAGTGCCTGGATTTCCTCACTAACCAAATCACACAACTACAGTGCAGAAAAAGCAATTCAGTCTATTCATCTCACATCTTCTCTCTGTGTTATTTTAGTATTTCCTGTCTTCTTAATGCTGCTTTGCAGGTGAAAGCCTTCCCAGAGAATTGATTTTAGTGTCATCTGGATAACTGGCAAGAACTGCAAATCATCAACATCACACCTACAAGAGAACAGCACTTAAAGAAGCCATCACTGGGGTATTTGGAGGACATTTCCCAGCCAGATCTAGAAACGTATCTGCCTTCCCCACCCACCTTTCTACGTGGGAAGAGGAGCAAGGGGTGTAAAGCTATCATGATGATCTGGACTGGCTTCCACAAATCATTCCCTTCAGGAAAGATCTCGATGTTCAGCTAGCAATCACACAGGCATTATTTTTATTTAAATAAATCCATACTCTTTCTATGTCTTGGAGTCCTGACACAATTATACTTTGCTTTTACGCCTCTAACAGGCCTAGAAACTGTAAGAACAGCTTTGTGAACTGTAGCCCATCAACACCATCCCTTCATCTGCTGGCAGGGTATCAACGAGAGATGTGCCATGCATGCTCCTTTCACAAGACTGCAACTGTGCTGCTCATCTTGATGGCAAAATACTCAAGTGAGTGGTGGCAATGAGGGGACTGGCAAGCCTCAAATTTGAGTATGACCACTCACCAGTATGCCTTAAGCCTGGCCTAATACTGAATACCTTTGCACAGCTTTAAAACTGGCTTTAAATTGTTGGATGTGAAAACAAAATAGGCCTGCCCATTTTAAGTATTTCACAAGTCACTGCTATGTAAACCAAGTTTTATTACCAAATAGTCATATGCATTTTCTACCCTTGTTTTCAGGACAATATAACATGGCTGCGTTGCCTTTTACTACAAAATCTCCTGGATCCTTTCAGACACTGAGACTCAGAATCCCAGCCTTTCTGCCTGCCTGTTTTCCCAGTTCTATAACCAAGAACAGATTTATTTGCAGAGAACCATGCAGCAAGTCAGTAGCAGACTCAAGAAGAAAATCTGTATCTTCTGACTTCTGAGTCTTAGGTTGTAACCAAAGTGGATTCTCACACTAGCAACTACCTATATGCAGCTTCCTGCCTTGCTGAAGCTGTTTGGGATCACTTTCAGACCAAAAAGAATTTTTCTGCCTGTTTCAGGACAAAGACTCAAATTCAAAATCTGTATCAAAGCAGCATTCAGTTCTGTCTGAAGAACGACTTTTTATGCTATATATGCCTATGCAATAAAACTGCTGCACAGACTGAAGAACCAAGATATCTTGATGAAACAGGATTCTTCATTACCCAAACAACTCGGTCTTTCTCTATTCAGGTTCACTGGAAAATGGCTGAACACAGTCAGTCTGTAACAAAAAGCGAGCAAACAAGCAGCGCAGTGCCTCTGCTTTCCCGGCTGCTTGGGGACAGCTGTACTTTTGCAGTTAGAACCTCAACTGAGAAATAACCAACTATGTATCCTAAGTTATGCTTCTGCATTCATATTTAGGTATCTATGTGATGGCAATAAGGCTCAGGAGTACGGCATATCCCACTGTACAGCATCAGCTTGCAGTAGTGGCATGAAACCTACTGGTCCTTGGTTTCTTTACCAGCTTGGTCACACTGGGCATGTCACTACTCCTCTCTGTCCCCACTTCTCATCTGGCAAACGGTATTCCTCCATAAACGCTTGCAGGTTACTCTGAAGAATAACGCTATACGTTTATAGCTTGTGTGGGGTTTTGTTGGTTTCTTTTGGAAGTTTCTTTGGTCCTGAGGAGAGGTCATGACTTTTGCCTTTTATCTTTCTTCAAACCTTTTCAGCTCGTCATTAGTACAAACAGTCTCTCTTACCATTTGCGTATGGCGTGACCATCTTCTTATTGGTCATCACTCGCGCAGTGGCGTTGTTAACCTAGAAGCAAGAAAGGGGAGGGGGAGGAGAGGGAAGGAAGCAAAGGACGTTAGGGAAAACTGTGGAAAAGCTCTCAGATACCACACACACACACATACACACTATTACTTCTCTGAGCAAAAAAAAAAATAAAAATTAAACGACTAATTTTACAAGAATGCAATCTTTAAATTACTTTTAAAAGTTGCCATTTAATTATAAAAGTTACAGCTAAACATGGCACTTTAAAATTATGCATTAAACAAAAGGCCAACGAGAGTAAAGCATAGATTCTCTGCCACCCTGCCACCCATCGGCGTGTCATTATTTTGAGCTGACTGATCAGAAGGGCAAAAATTTGGAGGTTTTGTCCAGGTTCTGTTTGAGAGGCAGCAATAATTTCTGCAGCCAGGGCGGGGGAACTGAACCAGGTGATGCACAAGCTGATTTGTTTCTCAAGCTCACTGTTGGGATTGGGGCCCAGTAGGTTGCTGGCAGCCACACTTTTTAGATAGAAATAAAGGTAGCCTGGAGTCCATGAGCTTTAGATTTGGACTTCCAAGCCTTGAGGAAATTTCTGGAACTCCCCCAAATGCTTGGACGGTCTACACTCACCAATTTCCTCCCCAGCATTCTCAAATCTTTTTCCAGATTATTTTTTTCCTTGTCTCAAATCTCACCAAACAAAATGAAAAAAATACATAGCTGTAGACCTTGTTAGTTTTTTGACTATATTGTGCCCTCCACCCTCTTTGCAGAGCTCTGCATAGTTCCAAGCGGTTTGATTGCTCAAGCAAGTGGGGTGTTACCACAGAGATGGTGCTGATAAAGAAAAGATGGACCAGTTTGGAAGCCAAGTTACTGCAGCCCCGTGTCAGACAGCCTCAAAGTTCTTGCAAGGAGGGTGAAGTCTTTATACAACATCAATAATTTATCAAAACACATTTGGCATGGGAATTGAGGCCAGGGTGAAGAAGATAAAAAAAAGGGGAGATATAAAAATAAAAGCTGCCTCAGGCCCTTGAGTCTTATGGATGGTGAGTGCACACGGGGTGGGGAGTCTGGAGCTACATTTACTCTCGTTTCAGCCCCAAAACAATAGAAACATTACACATTTAAAAAGAAAGAATGGGAAACAACAATGATGAGACTGAGAGCATGCAGTTAAACACACACAGATAAAAGAAAGAAAAAAAAGGAAAAACCAAAACAAAACACCACAATTGATTCAGAGGGTGGGGAGGGGAGGAGGGAGGAGATAGGGTCTCACAGACAATCATTAAGATGGAGCGAGTGCCTGAAATCAGCTGCTACAGCAAAGTGCAAGACAAGCACTTAAAGGAAAAATTGCCAGAACCGATCAGAAACCACCAGTCAGCAAAGAGACCAACAGCTGCATTTAACTGAGTAAAGAAATAAACCAGGGAGGGAGGGAGGGAAGGAGAGAGAGAAAGAAAGAAAGGGAAAACAAACAGTAACAGCTACAAACAGGTCTCAGTGAGAGCAGCAGAAAGAAGGGGCAGGAGAGAGAGAAAAGGAAATGGGTGCATTAATAAAAACCAGCCAAACTGGAGTTCAGTAACTCTGAGTAAGATGTGCAAGGGGAAATCACCATGATGTCAGTAATCAAACAGCTCAGACTGCTACAAAACGATATGTACATCCAAAGTCCAGGCGGCATTACTCAACAGCATTGAAAATAAAAGGGGGGAGAAGGGGAAGGAGGTGGGTGGGGACAACAAGTCAAATCACATTTCGTAGTGTTAATGTGAGATGGCAGATGGATTTTTTTCTTTCTTATTTAATTTCGGTTTTTGTAATTTTAAGAAAAATTAAAAAAAAAAATAAAAAAAAAAGCTTCTTCTCTAGCGCTTTTGTTTCACTTACCGCCAACTCGTACCATCGCCAGCATTGTGTATAGTTACCATGGAAAGAGTGAGTCAAGTGAAGGGCCCTAAACGCTAAACCATCGAAAAGGGAAATAAAAAAACAAAACAAAAAAAAAGCAAAATATGCAGACATCTTACTCAAAAACGGCGGCTTTTTTGTTTTAATATTTGTACTTTTTTTTTTTCTTTTTTTCCAAAGGAAAGAGGGAGAGAGGGGAAGACGCCAGTTAGCCTTCAACACAGTGGAACACCAAACTGGTCAACACCAGGCATGCCCGATATATGGCCATGTTGGCCATCCCATGTTAACCTTTCACTCCCCTGTGGTGAGAGCTAGGAACTTTAAGGATTAGCTTTCACAGAGATAATTCTTGACCGGTGGGGTAGGTCAAGAAACCAGTGGTGTGTACAGCACAGCCCACTCAGGGATTCTGCCCCGTGTCCCCCCTCCCTTTCCCTCCCACCACGGGCATCGTCTCACACTTGAGTGGAGGAGAACTGGCCTCGGAGGAAAGAGAGGATACTGGCTGGCCCCCTGCTTTCTTTTTTGGACACAGAGTTAGAAGTCGGACAGTACTCTTTCAGTTAGTTTTGTTCAGGCCTGGTAACAGGAAATCGGAGCCTCGCAAACTGAAGCAAAGGAAAAATTAAGACAGCAGAAGGGCAAAAATTTGGAGTGGGTGGGAAAAAAAAACCAACAACTTAATAAAAGAAGAAAGAAAAGAAAAAAATATCCAAAACAACAATAAAAATATTCCGTAAGGGGTGTAAACTTTTATACATTTCAGTGCAGGGAGGTGGAGGACACAGACACAAACACACACGCACACACGAGACTGGGATTCAAATGTGAAATAAGTGAAGCAAGACACAAAAAGAAATCAAAAGAATAAATATAAAGAAGAAATTGAATTACTGAAGACATGCACCTCGATTTTACGGCCCTCTACCACGGTGCCGTGTAATTTCTCCCTGGCCCTGTCTGCATCAGCACTATTCTCGAAAGTTACGAACCCGAATCCCTGCATGCAGCGGGAGAAGGGGGGAAAACATGCACATCGTTATATATTGAAATACTGATCTCTAGGTAAATAGAGAAAAAATATCACAGTATGAAATCGACATCAGCACAACTCAGCAATAACCTCCTAGAGTCACATTGTTGGTTCATGCATGTTTCATAAATGAAAGAAATTAAATTCAATAAAATAAAGGAACTGTAATCATAATAAGAATAATAAGAGTAATTAAAAAAAAAAAAAGGAAAAAAAAAAGCAATTGAGGGCAGACCAAAAAAGAAGTACAAAGTTACTCGAGACCATTTTTTTTTTTGCTTTGTTTGTTTGTTTAAAAACACTAGACTCTGCTCCGACATAGGCAAGCCCAAGCAGGGCTTCTCTCTCCCCTCTGGTAATTAACAAACATGCTTTGCAGGACCCCCCCGCCCACCCCAGACACAGTACAGGACATTGACACTGAGCAGCACTTCTTGCTCTTGAGAAACTGCTATGAGAGTGAGCAGCATCTGAGTTCACGTCTGGCACCAGGAATTCTGCGAAGCTTTGGGCAAATCAAACACTGAACCTTGCTTTTCCCACCTGTGAAACGAGACAATAATAATTACCTACCTTAGAAAACTGTTGAGAGGAAGGGCTGTTTGAAAATCATCCCTTGTAAGCTCTTCAGGGAACAGCTCATGTCTACTCCTACGCCTGTAACTTCCCTAATAACGCACGAGGCCCTGAAAGTAAGCAGGGCTTCTAGGTGGCACCATCAAATAAACATTACTTAACACGAAGATTTAGAGTATTTTCCTATTTATAAGCACTGTGTTGCACTTGAGTGTAAATCTAAACACCCAAATACTGATTCATCGGTAAAGGTAGGATTGTCTGGCACTGCTGACCTACAGCTACCTCCCCTCCCACCCTGCAATCCATCTCACTGAGCTTTGTTCTGGGATGGCGACCTCTGCACAGTGGATAGCAACAAAGCTCTTCGTAGTTAGACTGTCAAGTTTGGGAAAAAATGACATGCCCTGCTTGGAGCAACCACAAAGGCGCAAGAACTACTAAAATGTCCCTTTGGTTAGAAGAATTTAGGTTTACTGCATCCATGAAGGCACATGCAAGACTCCCGTCCTACATGCTCATGCTGCTGCCAACTCATGCAGTCACGTAACAGGGCAGGGTAAGAGATCGTGCTTCCTTCCATGGAGATGAGTGCACTGACATTAAAACAGACCCAATGTGACTAAGCGAATTAGGATTTTATCTAGTAGCAAAGGGTATCTTTCTACAGACAACTGTCATGAGGTATTCTCCATGCCATTACACTGAGCAGGGCCAAGCAAAGCTTTGTTGCATTCTGCTTTTAGGGTATCTCGATGGGTAACTGGCTCCCACGGTTTGGTATAAAACAAGTATTGGTTTAATGTAGCGAGAGAGAGAGTGATCTTTGCTGGTTCCAACACCCTCAGGAGCAGGAGGAACAAAACTTGCCTTTGATGCAATGGAAACTCCTGGTGTTAACTGGTGAGTGAGGTGATGGGAGTGATCTACAGCTACTGCCAGCTGTGCAGGGAAATGGCATGCTTGCCAGCCTCATGGTCCCCTCTGCGCAGCTCAGGGTCCGCACATATTGACTGGACCCTCCCCCCACTCCCAAAAGAAGCATCACGACTTCTAGACAGTGTTAACAACGAGACACAAGCCAAGCCATCATTCTTCAAGTGCTTTTTAAAGGTCTTTACAATACTAATCTTAAAAAGCCCAAGCTGTTTGCACATGCTGGCCTTTGTCATCCATAGCTAGACTTCCAGCACAAATCTGTTACACATTTGTAAAATGCAGCTTTTTCTTTTTTTTTCTTTTTCTCTTTTTTTCCCCCCCTTAACAGCTATAATAGAAGAACTTAGCCAAGTACTGCAATGCTGAGATCAAAGACAGTGCTCCTTTGGGCTCTAACCCAATCATCTCAAGCTTCAGACAATTTCATTTCTCCAGCTATAAATAAAAAGCTACATAAATAACAACCTGATGCCTTTTCCAGAACAGTATCCAAGTTTTCTGTTTAAATGAATTAAAATCGGGGCTACAAGAGACCGGGGCTAATAAAACAGCCCAGCTGCATGTAACTCTCAAATATGATGCAGGGAAACAGGGGGATGAGGGGGGTTCAACAGTCCCTTCTGATTATGAAGGGACAGGGTATCGTGTCCGCTTCAAAGGACCCCTACAGAGAAAGGCAAGACTGAGAAATAGTGCAACACCTTCCCCTCTGGTTCTATATAATGGGGAAAAAGCATCTTTAAAAGGTTGGGGGGTGGGAGAGGAGGGGAGGGAAGGACTGCAACAGGAATCTCTATTTCCCTCTTCTCTTTTCACATTAAAATTTCTGTTTGTTCTAGACAAGCCTGTGGAGACTGAGTGAAATTTATGTCTTCGGTGATGATGTGAACTGAAAGCTGGAGAGCAGAGGGAAGGTAATTTTTTAGGCATTAATCTGTGCAGGCTAGAATCAAACTAAGGCTATTTTAATTCACATTTGTTTGCAATTAATGAAGTCTGTACGGGATTTTAAAAACCCCATTATCATTAAATATCTTTAAACTGATTAGGAAATCTCACCATTTTTAATGTTAACTCAAGATAAAGTACAATCCACATGCAGACTGTATGAAAACAAGAAACAATGTGAATAAAACCAGAAGTAATCTGATTCTGAACAACACAACTAATTAACCACAACTTTTGTTTTATTGACAAATCAGTGCTTAGCTTGTGCAACTCTCTGTTGAGAACCATTTAACATCAATGCTGAATTAACACTTTATATAGTTGACTACAGCAGAGGCAGCATTTGTGCCCCCCTGGTTTGCTGTCTTAATGCATCTCTTAGACACTCAAATTTTCATCAGAAAAAACAAGTGAGCCACACTTGACACTGTTGTTACTTCTAAGTTTAAAATCTAGCAATTACATATACATATTTTTTATTTGGGAGAGGTAAAAAAAGCACATGCATGTAACTTTAATTCCTTTTCACAGATGACCTGTAAAGAATAGGATTAATTTGTACCTACATACATATACAACAAACAATTCTCAGTTTTCCCTCCCAAGGTTGTCTTGCCCTTGAAAAAAAGAAGAAAAAATAAAATAAAAGAGGCAGCAGATGTCCAATATTTACTAGCTTAGCCTTATAGCAGGTACCAGTTTGCTCCATAGTAGTAGGTATGGAGCTAGAGGAAGGGGAGATACAATCCCTGGTAAGAAAAGACTTTTGTTTTCTAAAATTTAGATTATACAAATAGTTCAGGTTTAATATGGCTGTTATGATAACCAGGCTAAAATTTTCAACAATTCCTCTCCACAGACAACTGCCAGGAACTTCTCCCAAGCAGAAAATAAGGTTAAGCCTCAGTGCACCTAATGAACACTAAATAACCCCAACAAACATTTTTAGGACTAGTAAGTAATTTGCAGTGCCAGACTAACCCCGTTTTACCCAAAGGTTTATTCAAAGGGCCTGAAGAGACCGAGTAACTGCCACCCTTTTAGTCTGGCCTCAGACTCTGCAATAAATAACAAGCAACATGATGAGCAGTGAAAAAAATAAATTATAAATGTATATATAATTGAAAGTTTCCATCTCTGAAGAATGAGAAAGAAAATTTACCATGTAACCGTAAAGGGAGAAATCAAAAGCAGACGGTTCTCCTGGGTGTGGCCAGAACACAGAAATTAAACAAAAAACAACAAAAAAAATAAAATAAAGTAAAATAAAAAAAGAAAATAAAACCAAAGGAAACTAAACAGAGCCCCTCGAAATCCATGCATTGTTAACTCTTCGTCTGTCACAGAGTTTAGACCAGTCACCTCAGCAGCAGCGTCTTTGCCTTGTACCACTGGAGCATGCTTATTTTTAACCAAGTGTTTTCTTTTTTTGTTTTCTTTTTTTTTTCTTTTTTTTTTTTAACTCCTCCTTATTACCACAATAAACAAAACTTTTAGGAGCCTGAAAAAACGGCCAAGGAGACAGCAGCAGTTTAGGCTTCCTGTTTCCAAGGCATTTGGAAAGAGTAGGAAGGTTTCAGCTACAATCCACCTGAGACGAGCAGGACTGAATGCACTGACAAAAACACAGCAGAAGATTCAGAAACACATTACTGAATTCACACACACAAACATACATTCTTCCCTGTGCCCGTGCCCCACTTGGGCATGCACTAAGGCACATATACATGAAGTACCTGATCCTGTACCTGCCCAATCTGGTGAACTAGATGCAGGAATCAATCTAGCTAAAACCCCATAAATTTATCTTGAAAAAAAAACCCCAACAACAACAAGCCACCACAAGTCAGCAGGGCTATTTTTAAGCTGTACCATTTCCCCAGTCATTGTGTTGTTTTACTCCCAGTCCCTCCTGCAAAACCGGAGGTGAAGAGGGGGAGCTCAGTCAGAGCTTGGAGCTTCCTCCAGCCAACTCAGGGACCTCACGGCCCCAGCACTGTCCCCAGTTGTGTGCTCCTCTTCCTCCTCCCCTCGACTGATTGTGGATCTTACTGTGTGTGGTCTCTGAGTTCAACTACCTAAACTGGCAGAAGACAAGCTTATTTTTCTCTCTCCCCCCCCTGCTGCACTGGTATTTTGCTAATTTAGCACCCTGGACTCAACTCCCTGCACAGTGAAAGGTGCACTACTGGGAAGATGCTCCCACAGGAGCAGTAAATCAGCTTATACTATCAGACCACCACCTTCAGCCTTAATTATACAAGTTTAAATAAACGAGTTCAGTGTATGGATTAATTTAAGTCATTAGTTTACTATCGCAGAGTTGGAGGCATAAAACTGAACTAGGATAAAGGGACACAGGCCATGTCTCCTTCATGCCATTGGCATTATAAAGGGATTTGGTGACCTGAGAAAGCGACGCCAGTCGCTGGTGCTTAATTTGTTATTAAGCCTCTTTGTGTTAATAACGTTATTTGTATTTCTGGCTCAACTGATGACATTTGAACAAAAAAATTATAAAAATGGAATTAAGACGAAACAAGGCCTCTAATTTATTTCATGTAAAAAGGGGTTTTATCTATTTCACTGAGTGGAAACTAAGTCCAGAACAAGAGTGGCTCAACTCAAAGCGCCCAACCCATTCAAAGAAAAAGACTGCACATGCAAACATACAGTCTTTCAGGCACAGTTATCAAAACCGAAATTAATATTCTTATCTTAACCTACAGTTAACTGCAAACAAAAAGAAAAAAAAAAAAAGTAAAAAAAACCCAAAGTGTTCTAACACAGCTTTCTGCTGTAGTTCTCAGCACAGGTTCACTTCAGCAACTCCACTCACCAACAGATGCAACTTCTTTATGAAGACAAAATGTAAGCTACTATACAACAAATTTTTAAATTAAATATGAAGTGCTTCTAGACACTTCAGTCCCATACATAAACTTGGGAGATCTGGGTCTCTGAAGTGGAAAGCTGTGAGAGACATAAACTTACACTATCCTGAAACCATGCTCTTGCAGTCTGAACTAATACGAACTCTTAGCATTTCAAAAACTAAAAATAAATATTAAAAAAAAAGGCTCCCTCTTCAGCCAAGGTTTTGCCGTGTGCTTACGCACTCTTGGTCTCTGAATGTCATTGAGGGCACATCTTGGAATGCCACACGGTACGCAGCTGATGAGCAAAGAGCTTGGATTCCCTTTCCCCTGCAGCTCTACAAATGCCACAGGGTACTCGTTACACGGGCAGACTGCATTAATTCTGCAAATACGTCCACTTGTTGGGTTCAGCAAAGCAGTGCCAAAATATGCATCTCGAGAATGCATCTCCAACAACAAAAGGAGCAGGAATCCTCTCTCCCTACTTCCTCTGGAGGTGTTTTATTCACGGTTCAGTGAAGTGCATGGTAAACTGCAACCACGAGCAGAATACTATTTAAAGGCACTTACACGGGTCAGAACTAGAAATGTAATGGTAAACAGCATAAATGAAACAAACAGCGAGTGTCCTGGAAGCAAGCGAAAAAACTGAACACATCAAGGGAAGACTGATGTCATTCTATCAAACAAGAATAAAACAAAATGAAATTCAAGAGATGTTTAAAGTTTGGGTCTTGTTTCTCATATGCAGCCAAACAGTATCAGTGTGAAGCCTACTAGGGCCCACATAATCCTACTAAACAGATTGAATCTGGGCAGAAACTGAATTAGGAAACAAGAATTCACATCGCTTTGAGGGGACAATCAGCAAAACTAATTATTAATTGCCTCCTACTCTGCTGTGATACAGAAAGTCAACAAGTAATGTTTTCTAAGCCAAATGCAAGGATCTGAGGTGTGAGGTGGCTGTGACGGACACACGCTGCTCTCACTTTTGTCACTGAACTTCCTAACACATAGAGATCCTGAAGATGCAGCCAGTTTGATATAGCTCCTCCAAGCTGTCAAAGAAAACTGCCTGGTCATCTCAGGTGGATTCAAAAGGAAGAGTGCAACCCACACGCTTCCTCCAGGCCCTCCTACCACTCAGCAGAGATCTCCTGCCACAGCTCGGCAGGGACAAAGCGCTGCTCAACCCCATTGTACACTGGGTGGGGGTGAACCCAGGGCAGTTTGGGATTCACCACCATACCTTTTAAATATTTACAAAACATATACACAAAACTCTACAACCCTTAGGAACCCAGGGGAGGGAAGGGAGCATTGAGAACACAGCACAAGGCAGGCAGCAGGAGCATCTGCTTTCGGATTCCCAAGAGAGAGGAGGAGGAGAAGAAGAGAGAGAGGTTTCATATCATTAGATTAGAATGGAAACCGCAGGGCAGGAAAATGCATTCAGATTTTTTTTTTTTCCTAAGGTGGAGGAAGAACCCAAGAGTGAGTGAGTGGCCTCCAGAAAGATCCATTTCCTTTGCTTCACCATCAGACCACCAAACTGTTGCTTTTCCATTATTACGTGAATACCAGGTGCTTCGTGCAGCTACACCCCACTCAAACACTGGGGCCTCCCATTTTCATGCTAAGCAGGAATAATCTTGCATTCTTTTTAAAACAGGAATTATTTTGGGTAGAGAAGGATGCAAAGATACCACAAAATTACTCTTTGGGTGTTTTCTCATTCTGTTCAGATTCTGCCCCATCCCTCATACAGGCTACCAGTTTTGCAACTGCTTTTTGCTGTAAGATGACAAAAAAGCAGCAGAAAACCACATGGTCAAGGTCTGGAAGAAATCTCTTTGGGTCACTTTCTTTATTCATATATTTATTAAGGGTTCAGGAAACTCTTCAGTGATAATTTTTGTTTTAACTGAAAACCAGAAGCCTTGGGCTTTAACAACTTCCCAAGAAGGTAGTTCTCAGTCATAAATCAAACCTCCACAGAAAGCTACCAACACGAATGCTGCCTAGAAGGGAAAGGGCAGCTGTGGGCATTTCATACAGGGCTGTACGGATGGGAGAGAGAGGGTGAAATTCATGTGTGGAGAGGAAAACACTCAGTGTTCTGGAAAGCACAGGCAGTGAGGGATGGACAGAGCTCACCAATTTGCCAGGCCAGTTATTTTTGTTCTTTCTTTTGCAATTACATCCAAACAAGTAGGGATATGATAGAGGCCAGAGGCTATTCCCGAAGCCAAAGAAAAATTACTAAAATCAAGACTAATTCACAGATAGCTCTGGCCTATAAATATCAGAAGAGCAGCAGAGAGCAGAATAAATATTTACAAACTCAGCATTGCTGGCTGTTTTGGTAAAGCGTATAGATTTTTATCCACACAGGGAAGTAAAACTCTCTAAGCTATATAGGCATTTACTTGTTCAGACTGTCTCATTAAAACAAAACAAAAACATGGCATTAAGCACAAACAAAGGATGGGGAAAGGGCTAACTCATTTCTTTTGTATACAGATCAACCGCTTTCTGGTTTCCAGCTAACACAGACACTGAAGAATTTCAGAATGCATCTTGAGCAACATGGGTGGAAATCTGCAGAGGGCTCTGAACATGAACATATCCCCGAAATGTATGTTGAAGCAAAGAGGCCACCTTAAGACTGTGAACCTCAAATCCAAGTGAAAGACATAGACTCTAAACCAAAACTGCTTAGCTGAATTGCAACTTCAAAATCTTTTGTGTGCATGCACACATGTGCACACACGTGTGTGGGGGGAGGAGGGAAATTTTGTTTTAATTGAAAATGGGAATCTTAGCATTGATTAAGTCAAGCAGAGTATAGACATGCACTGTGCAAGCTTCCCCCATAGAGCTTTGGCAATGCACCTTGCTCCTGACCTGCAAAACTCCCTGCTATTCCAGTGCTGAACCTCCTGGGCAGAGAGAGAATCACATCAATTTGTCATTGTGGTGATACTGGTTACGTGATGAGAACCAATTGCCAATTAGGACAAAGATTACTGAATCTCTCTGCAGCTGATCTGAGCAACATTTGAAATCTCATCTCCAGAGAAATAAATTACCATTAACCCTCAATAAAACCTCCCTCTCAATATATCTGTAAGATGAAAATAGGTGTGTGAATGCAAATTCAGTGGGGAGAGGTTCACATGGGGCAGGGCAAGTGGAACGAGGATGCTTATATTAAGCATCAAATATCTCAAACATGAAAGGTCAGTATCTCAGAAGTGCCAAGTCAGCAAAACAGAGTAAATAAAATCCTTTCACATATGAGATATGACAGTTTTTCTATAAAAGTATTTTAATGCAACAGAAACATCGTTGGGGGGTGGAGGGGTTAGGCTTTGCTCTTACAGTCTCCCATCACACAAAGCTGTTTTGCCTTATTCTGCCTTCCCCCACAGGGCACCCATTGCTAGAGCAACAGGGACAGGTTGGTATGAAGGCTCAAGCGACTGACTCCCTGTTTGTTCAAAATGCTGGGGAATCTGATCCCACGTTATAGACAGGAGTGTCTCGGAGCATTTGTACATGCTGCCCAGAAATGACCATGCTTCGAGTCTGGAGTCAGAGGGAACAGGAGACAGTCCCCAAAATAGCTTTTCCCTTCCCCCATCACACTAATTCCTGCTGATCTCTACAGAGTGTATTCTCTAGGCAATGAACTGCCTTTTACTCTGCAATCAAAACAAGAGAAGCGGGTACAGAAACAGGACTTACCTTCGAGCCACGCTCATTAAAGATTATCTCTACATCAAGGATTTTGCCGAATTGCTGCAGAGAGACAAGGGAGGGGGAAGAAAAAGAAAGAAAGAAAAAAAGATTTTATTTTGGCAATCTGTTTTTCCTACCTTTTGGGCCTGGCTTAATGCAAGAAGGGAGGTGAGAATATTTTTATTTCTAGCATATAGGCAAAAGCATAAAATCCCAGTGATGTGACCCAGTTCTCTCGGGTTAGGGCATGCAGATCCTTTTCGTCACAGACCCTAGGTTTTCTTACCAAAGTCTAAGGGAAAAAAAAACAATCTCCAGAAGAATTTTAGGGATTTGAAGCAGCTTTTCTTTCCCCCCTTTTAATCTAAACAATTCTTTCTTCCCTCATTCTATTCTTTCATCTAAGACATGGTTATATGATTTCATCTCAGACAGCTAACAACATTTCCCAAATGTAATTCAGCATTTCATCTTCCTCCTGAAGTGGCTATCACAAAGTGAAACTTAACAGTAATGTTGTTTCTCTGGAAGAGATAGTCATGTAAGACTCCCAACCTCAGGGATTCCAAACTCTAAATCTCCTTTCCTCCCTCTCCCTTTACTTTCCAAAACACCAAGCCTTCAAAAGAACTGAGAGCAGATTTAGAATCCATGAAAACAGCCAATTCCCAACAGGATTTTAATCAGAAAATGATCACTCAACTTCAACCTTTGATATACAGCAGGCTCTCGATAACCTGCGCAAGTTTATAATGAATGACATAATCCTGATCTCTGCCTCAGCCTGGAGACCCCAAGGCAAGCAGGGCCCCACTACTCCACACTGTTTTCAACAACTGGTTCCAAATTACTTCCTACTTAGAGCAAAAATGGGAAATGAGAGCTACAAGCTGGAAAGGAGATTTGCCACACTCTGTGGAAACACATACAGATCACATCCTTCACCTTGGAACACATCAAAATATTTTAACTGAACTGGCCAGATTAAAATCAGTAACTTATAGGTAAACGCATCACTTCAACAGAGCCCTGGCAATGCTTAGTCCTCTAGAAGACCACAGTTACATCTCCAAACTGGAAGTCTGCTCAATAGACAGACAGGTCTAAGATCTCATTTTCAGAAGCAGATATATGGAGCAACCTTCATTATAAAGATGCACACTGCACTCAGACAAATGCTGTGTCTAAGCGTTTTTCCTACCCCATAATTTATGAAAGCTTCCATCAACACAGTTTTGATCTCACTGCTTGAAGATGATTTTAAGGTGGTAGCAAATGAAGGAAGGGTCAACAAGAAAAGAAAGAATGATTTCAGATTTCATAAAGATGACAAACACAGCTTCTGGGCACTGGGCACTCTCTACTTTGCTATGGTGCTCTTAATACAGTACTTGCCATTCAGATTTCCATTCAGAGTCAAATGGATATAATGCTCATTTTGTGGGTTCCCTGCTTGAAAAGTTTGTGGCCAGATTTGCAAACAGTGAGCCATGATGACTGGAGGAGAAGCTCTGAATATGTTAAGCAATAAGAAGTTATGAAGTCCCCTGAACAAGTATTCTACAACTGCCTTTAAGCAAACAAAACACTTCCAACAGTTTTAGCTATAGACTCTATCTGCTTCCATTCTCCATTCTCAAAAAGGAGATAGTGGTTCACAGATGTTGTTTTTACTGTTCTATTGTTTGAAGACAATACTTGATCTTCTATTCATCCCAAGAACAATTGAATCCACAATATCCCACGTTACACAAAGTCTGAATAATGCTAATGTAAACCTGCATCTTCCTTGAAACTTCAACATCTCAACAGCTTAGGCTTGATCCATGCTGGATCCTCTATTGACCACTGCTGTGCCAATCACAGCTAAAATACATTTTCTATTTCTATCCTTCGCTTGGTGTGGGCTTGTCTATAAAGGAGATTAGCTGTTGATTGCTTTTTGTTGTCTTTGTTGCATACGGCTTGGGCATTGCCATGAAATAAATCAGTCATGATTGCTTTCCTGGTAGATTATTTCAGTGTTGTTACACGACAGGGGCTGAACCAATTTAACAGCTCTTGGCTGCTGAAGGGCTGTCCCTGCTCCATTGTCACTCCTTGCCTGGTCTCACCAGCTTCCTAAGGCTGGCCCCTGTTTTCATTCTCACCTGTAGACAAAACTGATACAGCTCACCGACGCCACAAAAAACTACCCCAACAAAAGGAATAAATACAAAGGTTTTTGACAGTTTACTGATCTGAAGTAGCTCAAAGGGTCTGGTGAGCTGAGAAGCAAAAGGGAATGGAAAGCAGCACACCCTGCCCAAAAGCAGGATCTGTCTGTCAGCTCCCTAGCCTTACCACACATGCTGAAACAGCCAGGATCTTGATAAATGCAAACGCCAAAACTATTTTCACAATCTTCAAATCAACCAAAATCACCATTTTCTACCTCAATAGAACCATAGAATGATCTGGGGCGGAAGGGCCGTTAAAGATTACCTAGTTCCAACCCCCCTGCCATGGGCAGGGACACTTCCCACTTCAAATCCCCGTCCAGCCTGGCCTTGGAACATTTCCAGGGATGGGGCATCTACAACTTCCCTCAGCAACCTGTTCCAGTGTGTATCACCACTGTCATAGTGAAAAATTCCTTCCTCCTTACATCTAATCTAAATCTACTCTCTTCCAGTTTGAAGCCATTACCCCCTGTCCTACCATGACATGCCCTTGCAGTAAGTCCCTTCCCCAGCTTTCTTGCAGGTCCACTTCAGACAACGGAAGGCTGCTTCAAAGTCTCTGCAGAGACTTCCCTTCTCCAGGCTGAACAACCCCAACTCCCTCAGCCCAGGGTCGTTCTCCACTCATCCCTCTGGCCATCTTTGTTGCCCTCCTCCGGACCCACTCTACCAGGTCCACATCGTTTTTGTGCTGAGGACTCCAAAACTGGAAATAGTGCTCCAGGTAGCACCTCAATGAAAGCAAACACACTGCGCAGGTTCTAGAGCACAATTTATGCTGTGCCACCCTTCCCTTTCTCCACACCCTGGGCCTGGATCCTTGGGTATTTAACTGCCATCCCCGTTCAGCTGAGCTCACCGTGCAGGGTTTCCACACCAGCAGGAAATCCCGTCTTGTGTATTTAATTTCTTGTGGCTGACAAAATGCTGGCGGTTAAGGCTGAATGCAAATAGACTGACCTAGCTCCAGGAGAGGCGGCAGGGCTGCCTCCCTGCCTTGGCAATGATGGAGGTATGTCATTTCCTAGATGACAGAATTAAGATCAACAAATCCTGTGGCTGTGGCAAGCACATGCTTGACATCTGCCGCAATGGGCAACATCCACCCACGCAAACTGCCCGAACTCTTCTCTGCCTAGGAGTTGTGGGTGTTTGAAGAAGCAGGAGGGAAGGACCTGCTTGGGAGAGAAGGAGCAGAGACAACAGGGGCTAACTGCTGTACTGACTTTCAAGTCCCTGCTGGGGAGGGGTTTCCCGCTCCATGAAATTGCCCAGAAGAAAGCGGCATGGCTGGGAGGCAGGAAGACGTGCACTGGGATCTTCAAGGCTCTGCCGTGGCTGTTGCCACAGCTGCTCTGACAGCTCTTAACACCACAGCACTTGTCCTCACTGCTGCAACGGCTACAGCAGGTCCAGCACTGGAGGCACTTTTTTTTTGGTACCATGCCAGAACTTTCCTGAAGAATGAAAGCAGGAAAAAAAAAACTAGTTCATTTTAACAGTTTATATCTCCTTCAAAGCTGAATCTAATTTGGTGAAACATAAAAAGACACTTTGCTCTCTGATGGTGTTTCCCCTACCAAATGTCAACAGCCTACTGCAAACAATGGAAGTTTTAAGAGCTCCTTAGCAAAAGGTCACAATTTTCGTATGGAAAATGCTAGGCCGTCTAAATACAAGGGTCAACACCAAATGCCCCTATAGTAATTTTTTAAAATCATGTATACAGGCATGTTTGTATTTTTCAGCAGACAGAGGGTCTGGCCAAATATAACACGATCCATGCTTAGGTCGTCCATGAAGGCTAACCCTCTAATCTCTAACCTTGAAGTTATGAATCACTGTTTTCACAGACCTGATTAATTCACTCATTGATTACCAAGAAATTCTACTTACAAGCCTACACAGCAGCAGTGGGGGGAAAAAATAATCTTCAGCAGAGTTCACAGCCTCTGAAGAAGGCATTGTAGGACTAAACATCTCAAATGCTCCCCACCATGACTTAAAAAGCTTACTACAAGACCAAGAAGCCAGCATCCCTTATCACATGTCAAGTTGTGCAAGAAGCCACCTACATGCCTTATAATGGATAGATACACACACACTCACACACTTCCAAGTCATGGCACGCCATAGGAGCTATAGCACTTTGTTCTGTCCTTAGTTCTTCATCCCCTGGTGAGACCTTGTATCAGCTTTTAGTTATTTTTCTGTAAAGTGGGAATCATCTCCTCTACAATGATAGCAGGGATTCTTGGAAATAACAGTTTTAAGCGGCATAAAAATATTAACAAACATCAGCAATGACTAGAACCCGATTTTCTTGCGTGAACATGATGTACCTTATCATAGATGCAAGGGCATTATACAAGGAAAGGTATATGCATGCTGTGTGTTTGTTTCCACCCAGATGACATGAAGGCAGCAGATTTTTCCAGCAGAGGCCATAACTACATTATATATAATAAATTTGAGAGATCTGGCACGAGAGAGCTTTTGCCTTCCAAGGCACTGACAGTTTGGTAGGGTGCCTCCTGTATGCTCTGTTCCAGCTGGCCCTGTCTCCTCTCCCTGTCTAGAGCTTTCAAAACCAGCTCCAAAAAGTGCCAGACAAATAACTTAACCCTACAGATACAGACAACAAGGCAAATTCTCTAGAAAGCACGGAACAGTAAAAGGTAATGGGAGCCACCAATAAACAACCTCACATCCCTAAAAAGTATTCCATGCCCAAGCAGCTTTACACTGGTCCTACAAAATTAATTTAGAGAGAAGGGGAATGGGGGGGCAACAAAGATGACTGAGGGATTTTCCTTGTGAGGAAAGGGTGAGAGAGCTGGGACTCTAGCCTGGAGAAGAGAAAGATGAGGGGAGACCTTATTAATGCTTATAAGTATCTGAAGGGTGGGTTGAAGGAGGATGGAGCCGGACTTTTTTCAGCGGTTCCCAGTGACTGGATGAGGGGCAATGAGCACAAGCTCAAAGAATTTCAACTTCTTTACACTGAGGGTGACAGAGCCCTGGAACAGGCTGCCCAGTGAGGTTGTGGAGACCCATCCTCTAGAGACCTTCAAGCCCCACCCGGATGCAGTCCTGAGTGATGTGCTCTGGACAGTCCTGCTTTAGCAGGGGAGCTGGACTAGTTGGATGATCTCTAGAGGTCCCTTCCAACTCTGGCAACTCCCTGATTCCATGATAAGTGCAGTGAACTGACTAAAGCTTGAAGGTGCCAAACAGTCCATTCTCAAAGATGGTCCAAATAGCCAGGAAGCCAACGTCCTATGGTGTCCTGGTTTGGGGTGAAACAGAGCCAACCTTCTGCTGCTGTGGCAACCGGGGTCAGCTGAGTTGGTTGTTTACCCCATGGAAGGAGTCACACCCGTGGGGAGGTGTGGACAGGTCAGGGGACCCAAACAGACCAACAGGGTGTTCCATGCCATCTGCCCTGCTCAGTAGAGACACGGGGGGGGACCAAAGAGTTTCTCTGCTTTTGATCCCTCTCAAGACTGTTCTGGAATCCAGTTCCCACTTGTCACTCAGACCGGTCTGGAACTTTCCTAGGGCCTGCCAGTGACGTCTCCCTGGGAGCTTGATAGAATTCTGTATAGATATTTATATCGTAGCTATTTCATTACTTCCTTTTTATTTTATTACGAATATTTCATTGAAGTAGTTTACTTTTCCTCTAAACTCATAAATCTCTTCACCTCTCTTCTTCCTCTCCTTGGGATGAGAGGTGGGGGAGAGCATCTGTTGTCTTGTCTGGTCCAAACCACGACACACACAGGATGCCATTTCAGGGCTTGAGGTGCATGAACATGAGCATTCCACATGCAGGATGGGTCCATGCTGCAGAGAGACGGCTTACCCCAGGCTCCCAGCTCCATGGGACATACCTGCAGTTGAGAACAGCTGGCTCCATCACAGTGTGCGTTGGTCAGTGCTTAGTTATTTCAGCACGAGGTCTGAAATGCTGCTATCATTACACGAACTTCCTCATCTAAAGCTGGGTCACATCTCCTTAAATTCATGGGGCCAACCCCTCTATGGTCAACCCTGTTCAGCCAAGCAACACCAGTATGCTTTGCCCACAGGAAGATGGAATCATCAAGGATTTATAAACCAAAGCACAACCGTAGTTTACCAACTGAACAGACAGTTAACAAGCACCAAGGAGCCTTTATTAGGCTTGACCTGTTACCCAACAAAACACGTGTTTTCTAAGAAACCAGACAAAAAGTACACAAAAAGTACAGATTTCTAACAGGATTTACAGATCTCATCTATCCCAGCAAACCAAGAAACATAGCTTCTCAGTAATTTGTTATCCTCTGACTCACAAATGAAAAGAATTTCACACAAAACAGTGAGATGGGGGGTAAACAGTACCACAGGGTACTGTTCTAGAGATCTTAACACCAGGCCATCATCCAGGTCTAACACTTCCAGCTCCTTGTGCCATTCCCAGAGGTGTGACTGCACTGTAACCTGGTGCTGCTGCCACAGAAAAGGTACTTGGACCCATGCCCACAAAACCAGCATACATTCAAAGCTCAGTTTGAGAGGACTCACACACGTAGACTGGATTAATACACAATTGGGTTATAAAAGATAACTCCATCTAATTTTACCTCAGGCCTTTTATCCAGCTACAGCACTGTTTCACAAATGATGTTCGGACCACTCTCACTGCAAACTCTTCCAGTAACTCATATGAAAACCAAAACATACTTTATATAAAAGTGTGATCCAGCCATCACTGCCTTCCAGTCACCACAGAAGGTAACTACAGAAGTTTCTATGTCCCATGACAGTTTCATGGAACAAGACAGACAGTATGACAGCTGCTGACAGCTGCAGCAGCAGAAGGACCGTGGTTCCCAGCACAGCCATGCAGACAGAGCAGGATGCCCAAGCAGCACTGAGCACGCAGGTCACTTGCAAAAGGTGGCTCTAGAAATCATGTTGATGAAACACATCAGGATAAACAGCAGTGCTGTTAGTGCTTCTAACACTACCCAAAATCAGCAAGAACAAAGTCCTGTCCTGTGACAGGCCTGGAGCTCTCTCTCACTTCAGGAAGGCCCTGAAAACAAGAATCGTCACAAAGAGGCCACCTTGTGTGAGAAATGTTTGTTCTCCAGTATTGGCACACAGAATGTGTTTCAGTGTGTGTAATCAGTGGGCAGCACTATTTGGACACGAAAGAACTCAAATATATCTTGATATCCATAAGACAGTATTTCCTCCTTCAGATGTCCAACCCATTCAGAAAGCAGAGTCCCTTTCAACAATCTTCTTACTGCTGGACTTCAGGCCTCACTGCATCAACACCTACAGGTCAGAGCTTCCTGGTCTTTTGTATTATTTATCTACTTACCTTAATGCCTAATGAGGCGTTTTCTGCCATTGCCAATACTTTTGTACCATGAATTACCTGAATATTTAAATTTATTTATTGGCAAATACAGACTTGAAATTCTATCACATTCTTGGTGAGGAAGAGCTGTAGTCTAGCTAGTTTTTGCTTTAGCCTCAAACGATAGGCTCTTGGAGGTGTTTTGCACTTTTGACACGGGAATGAAGTTAGATGAGAAATTATATCCACTGAGATATTTTAGGAAGTGCAAAGTGCCAAAATGTCTCCCCAGAGGCCGCAATCTGAAGGCTACAAGAGCTTCCAAAAATATCTGAGTTCCCAGAGCGGTGTTGCTTGGGTCATACGAAGCAGTGGTTTACCACAAACATACACCATAAAGAACCTCACAGGAGAGATATGAATTATGCTTAGAGAAGGAAAAGGATAACAACATCACCTGCCTTAAAATCCAACGTTAACAAAACAAAACACAGTAGTAATCATTCTGTCACCTATAATAAATGAAGTTGTTAATAACTTCATTAACTGAAAGTTATTAGATGTGACAGAATGGTCACCTGTATCTAAAACAGCTATGCATTATTACTTCCCTAGCTGATAATGCACAAAAATCCTTTTATCACCTGGGCTGATGATGTTCCCCACCAGAAGCAGTTAACAGCCTACAAGTAGTAGCTGTGGAGTGAGCTTGTTGTAAAAAAGGCAATGTCTCCATCTGAAACCAGAGCCTGAAAGAATTCACACCCTGTACTGTGCTATCCTCACCTTCATCTGCAATTGTCATCAGTCCTTATTTTTACCTTACACTACCTCCTTTTTTAAAAATAGTTGAAGATTCTTGAGCAAAGAGCATTTCACCACAGTAAATTCTGAGACATCAGTTCTGACTGCTCATACTGTTGCTCCCAAAACCAGTAAGAAGGATTTAGTGCACAGACACCTGTATGAACTACCAAAACAACCCACTTTGCTTGCTTTTGTGGAAAAAAATAATGATTCATCTTGAGAACAGAGGGTTTTTTTCCTTTTGCAAGCAGCCCAACCCACCCACCATCTTCCCCAGGAGACTCTGAAGTCCAGAACTGAACAGAGTATCCCATCCAACTTTAGACTGGGAGGAAAACTGTTTCTTGAAGCCTAAGAGGGAAGGACTGAAGCTATCAGCCATGAGGTACAAGCACAGACACTATCATACCACAAAGCAGAAAGGACTGGAAACACAAGCTTTTCTTCTGCATACACAGTTCAGTAAGGAAGGGGACAGGCTAGCAGCAAAGGAGAAGAGTACTGCCATCACGTCAAGAATCCTTACACACGCCAGCCAAAGAACGTCCCTCAGAAACTGGATAATAAGATTCTGAAGAGCTGCTAACTTGTTTTTAACACTGATGGCAACTCTTCTGCTCCCTGGTAAGTTGCTCCATTGTTTACATTAGCCTAAATGACTAAGAATTTTTATCTTCTTTCAAGGTTAATTGTGTTAAATCTCAGCTTCCAACTGGAAAATCTTATTATGACTGTAAACAAGACCTAAAACCCCTATTAGTAGGTATCATCCATGCATAAGCACCTGTACAGAACAGACTTGTTGTCTCCCAACCTCTCTTTAATCAGATGAGTAAATCATGTACCCAACACCTTATAGTTAAAAAGCCACTCATCTTCCAAGCCCTAGATTTTTTTGGGGTCCTAAACTGATTTCAGAACTGAACAAAATTATGCAGTCAGAGTCTTTTCAATTTTGAACATGAGGAAGATTCACATCCCTCCTTCTATCTGATGTCCCCTTTTGCATTGTTCAAGCAACTACCTTCAGTGATCACTGGTACTCTCTCAAATCAGTGTTTTTCCAAAGAAAGCTTTCCACCTTAGAAGCCCAGCTCAGTTCCTGCATACTTGGTACTCTGCACTAAGCTCCATCAGACACATTTTTGTTGGATTTATTGTCGGTTAACAAGCATTTGAAGTCATTCTCTACCAACAGCTTTATCTTTCTCTTTGCTCCTCCTCAAAGTTTTTTAATCACAAACCTTACCGGCGATGTTTTAATAGTATTGTCTCCGTGGGCTGATATAGATGCTGAACAGGACTGCGACTGAAACAGATCTCTGGGGAAAACAGAAAACTAGAAAAAGTCTTGATCACCGATGTTTCCCTAATAACTACTTTTCTTATTATCTATCATTAAAGAGGTTTTTAATCCCTCTAGTACGTGTTGTGTTTATTTAAAATAAGCATTCTTTCACTTTAAAAAAAAATCAAAATTGGTCACTTAGACAAATTCAATTGGTTGAGTAATGTTCAACTGTATCATTATTACTTTGTATACTCTTGTCAAAATAGACAAGACAAGATTTGTCTGAAAAGTTGTATATTACTTTATACAAAGTCACACTGTATAGATATTAAACTATTTCTTCAGATTCCAGTATTTTTTAAAACATTCCAAAATTATTTTTATCTTGGACCAACATACGGATAATCAGTTTGTAGCTTGTTTGGGTCATCCTTTTCAACTTTTTTAACAGTGAATCCTGGTGGGCAGCATTCCAGCCTCCTGCAACTCCCCTAGCTTAGAAGAATTGGTGAAAAAAAAAGAGCAATAACGAATAAAAGAGCTCCTTGCTTTGGCTATTATCTTTTGACATACCTTATCTAGATCAGCTGCTTTTAAAACATTAGTGAGCACTGTCTCATCTTCCTTTGTTATAGATTATATACAAAACCAGATACGGTACAAATACCTCATGTTACATCATTAACACAGCAAGCCGGGCTTTTTTTGTTGTTGGTTTGGTTTGTTTTTTTTTTCAAAAAATAATTCTTTCCCAATTTTATATTGGGCCTACACCTAGATCTTTTCTCTTTGCACATAAAGATTGAAGCTTTCTCTGAACCTGCATCACCAATATCTTCATAATTAGCACATTTCCTTCCTCACCTGCTGCTTTAAGTTTGCAATTCTATTCACTGCCATTTACTTCCTCCTCTTCATCCTCTCTGCCTAATGTGCAGAATGCTTTGCGTTTTATTAACACCATTCCACCAACTGTGGAATCATGCCTTTTTGGCCATCAGTATGATCTGGTTGAATACTTTATAGCTTCCATTAACACTTCCCTTTTAAAGGTACCTTCCCGGGCAGTTATCCTGCCAATTGTTTAAACTCGAAGAAACAGACTCTTCTAAAGCTTCTTACATTACTGCCTGATGCCATATTCTGTTTGCACAAAGTAAATACAGACAAATAACAATCACTGGTACCTAGGCAACCGTGGGATTTCAGGTCAGCTATTAACTCTTCTTTATCTGCTAGAACAAGGTCAACTATTGATTTATTCCACAGTGGGTGTAGAGCTGTGTGCATTAAAAAAGTGACCTATTCCTTCTAGAAGCTTTCTGGAAGTCTTTTTATTGGCTTCATGAAATGTCAAGTAAATATTACCTGTTTTAAGCAGCCTATTTTATTTGCCTCCCTATAAGAAGCATATACATAAGGAAATGTTTGTTCCATTCCTGAGGATAGCTCACAGATCTGTCAGATACATGTAATACGTGAGAGACGGTTGGAAACCCAAATAAGTTGAATTTGTCGGGAAATCCTTATGTATGCAGCTTTCACAAATTGTGAGGGTTTAGAGAATGTTATGTAATATCCATTTAAATCACACATGGGACAACACATCTGAAGTCCATCTCTACCCAAGTCTGGACGAAAGCATTAGCTAATGTTCTTCGCCCCAGGACTGGGCTGACCTCTCGCATGCTGTTTCATCCTCAGGGGACTTCTTTACTCCCTCCCTACCATCACATTCATTTCTTCCTCCACGGCTTTGCTGTCTACCCAATTCCTCTCTTTGTACAGTAGCTTGGGAAAATCACTCTAGGCAAGGATTTTGAGTCTCTCAGATATGACATTGAGGAGATGTGACCTGACACACAGAAGGGAAAGGGAGAAGATGGGGGTTACAAGCTAGCCCCAGCTGAAGACTCAGACAACCACGAGTCCCCTGTAGGAGAAAGGGTAAGTTTCAGTGAGTCACCCAAGGGAAAGCATCCTGATGCTGAAAGAGAAATAGGAGCGAGGAGGATTCAGAGAGAAATGCTCTCCTGCTTGAGGCTAGAGCATGCCGAGAGAGACAGCAGTGAGAGAAAACGGGAGATCTGTTAGAACCATTGATTATTTCCTTGGCAAAGAAGCAAAGTTCTCTATTACAGGAAAATGGCACGTATGGTATTTTATGTCCCAGAAGACAAATGCTCTTCTGCTGGGCATACATCCCAGTGAACACAGGGCCAGGTAAACTAACAAAAGGTTTTATAGGGAATATACCACTTACCCCAGTTAAAAGCATTTCACTGTGCTGCAACTCATGATGATGTTTATAACAAAAATAAACCAACAAATAACTTGGGGAACCACAAACCAGCTCACAGAGCATATTTCTCCACTCCTTCTATAGGCAACCATTCGGTCCCAAAAAAGACTGGAAACCTTAATGCAAGCAGTTAGGCTCCATTTTCTACAAGTCACTTCCCAGGACAGCAAGTCATTCACACTGCCTGGGTGCCCTCATCTGCAGAGCAGAGGGAAGAGTCACCAGACAGGGATGTTGTCATTTCCATTTCATCCACATCCCCCACACCAGGAGCACAGAGAGGAACAGCATCAAGGTGAACGAGCATGAAAAGGGCCAGCCATCAAGCCAAGCACTGGTCTCAAGGGAAGGGGCAGCAGCAACGGGGAATAGTTTATGTAAGCGATGCAGCTCCCAGGGGAGGGGAGCAGCAGTAGCACAGAGCAAGATGTGCTAAATACAGATTGTAGCAGGTGGTCCAAGAACTGGCTGTGATTTCAGCAACCGGTTTATCCAAACCGGACGGAACTGCCTGCTGCACAGCCCTGCAAGAGCAAGAAAGCTAAAAAACATGAAAGCAGAACAGGCGACTGAGGAAGATTCAGCAATCACAGACTGCCAGAAGATGAGTTTCACCCTGAAAACATTCCCACAGATGTCAAGAATGTGACAATCTAATGTATGAACAACATGGAAGCAAATCCAGGCCTCTTTCAACAGAATCACAGAATCATAATTTTGGCTGGGACCTACCTCCAGAGGTCATTTAGTGCAACACCTGCTCAAAGCAGGCCTAATGAGGTCTGGTTTGCCAGGCAGTGCCCAGTTAAGTTAAATACTTTCAAGGATGGAGGTTCCACAACCTCTGTGGGCAATATGTTCAAGTATTTAACCACCCTCACATTAAAAAAAAAAAAGTAAAAATTCTCCTGTTCTCTGATTGAAATTTCCCATGTCATGACCTGTGTTTGTTGTCTCTCATCTCATCGTTACACACAACCAAAAAGAATCTGGCTACGTTGTTCCTGTATCCCCTGATCTATCAGGTAGTTGGAAGACAACAAAATATCCCCCCTCTGCCTTCTCAAAGCTGAGCAGACTCAGGTCTCAGACTCTGCTCACATGCTACGTTCTCCAGCTCTCTGATCATCTTAGTGATGCCCACTGGGCTTGCTCCAGTGCTTCACTGAGATGCCCTGGAAAGCCCAAACTGGACACAGTATTGTAGATGTCATCCAACAACTGCTGAAGACAAGGGGCATCATTTCCCTGGGCTGGCTGCACTCACTAACATAGCCCAGGATGTGGGCGGCCACCTTTGCTGCAAGGGCACGCTGCTGCTTGAGTCCCACTAGTTATCCATCAAGACCACCACATATTTGCTGCAAAGCACTTTCCTAGATAATCCTCCTCCAGCCCATGCTTCTGCAGGGGTTATTCCCAAATGGAAGCCTTGAAACTCACTCTTGATGAGCACCTTAAAATCCCTGTCAGTCCATTTCTTCTTCCTGGACAGGTCCCTCTAAATAGCAGCCTTGCCCCGCTGCATTTTGACCACTCTTCTCTATCTGGTTTCATCCATAGAATAGCTTCTTATGGACACAAAAAGCTTCAAGAACGAAGAGCAAAAATCTCTCACAAAATATATATATATATAGCTCTCACTGAGGACCAGCTTGGAGAAGAGAAGGCTTCGGGGTGACCTGAGAGCAGCCCTTCAGTATCTCAAGGGAGCTACAGGAGAGCTGGGGAGGGACTCTTTGACAGGAAGTGTAGTGACAGGACGAGGGGTAATGGTTTTAAATTGGAAGAGGGGAGATTTAGATTAGATATTAGGAAGAAGTTCTTTCCTGTGAGGGTGGTGAGGCACTGGAACAGGTTGCCCAGAGAAGCTGTTGATGCCCCATCCCTGGAAGTGTTCAAGGCCAGGCTGGATGGGGCTTTGAGCAACCTGCTCTAGGGAGAGGTGTCCCTGCAAATGGCCGGGGGGGTTGGAACTTGATGATCTTTAAGGTCCCTTCCAACCCTAACCATTCTAGGATTCTATGATTTCTGCATGCTTTTTACTGTCCAAGCTATGAACAGGTAAGTCAAATTCTTCTCTTTATAGCCATCTAAGCCTGAAGACCATTAATTTGACACATTTACATACTGTAACACTACTGTCTGTCAGAGAGCATGTATGTGACTCAAGATGACTCAAGAGATATAACGGCTGAAACAGGAACACTGCAAAACTTCAGAGGAGCACCTGGCTACGTAGTTAGGACTGACGTATACACTCAAGTCTACATCATATCAATACGTCAGGGATTTCCGATGATGACAATATATAGATAACTTAACCTGAAAGTTGGGTCATGAAGCATCCGACTCGTTTATCTTTGTGTCCACACGGAATGAGTCACCACCTACACTCATGTGAACGAAGTCTTCCTCAAAGAGCTTACACATTGAGAATGATGAATAGCGTACGAAGATTAAGGAAGACAAGCTATTTGGTCAAAAGAAACAGAATGTATATCGTACACAAAGTAAAATACCATCTGACTTGCACTAGCTTTTCCACATGCAATAGCTAGTTGGCCAGTTCCTCGCAGCGATTTTTCATCACAGAAGTGGATCATGAGGATAGACATAAATATTTCAACAAGTTTCCAAGCAACTGAAAAACAGTGCTTTGCAAGGGATATACTAAGTCTACGTTTCAACCCAGTCTTTACTGGGAAATAAGGTGAAGTTTTGGGTTGTTTTTTTCCAAACCAATTGTTAGGTTACAGTCAACATCTTGATACAAACAACACGGTTATAGTTCTTGTGTGTATTTGCCAGCTGAAGTAAACACTACCAATTGTCCTAATCCTGCAAATATTTTAGAGCAAACTAACTAAGTTGAGGGGAAAGGACTTTCCTTCACATGAATACTCTAGCACTACATGTCCCACGTCTGGAGAAGGAGAACCTGCCATGCCTTAAAAGGTGCTGGTAACTTACCCCAAACATCTGCCGAAGGTCAGGATCTCGAAAGCGGAAGGGAATGTTAGACACATGAAGTCGTTTGGGAGTGGATTTACTCTCGGTATTCTCACTGCTCTGTGTCTGTGATTGCTGTCCATCTGTCTGTGCCCCTCCTTCTGTCTGCTGAAATCAGAAAGACAAAAGTGAGTGCATTAACAGAAACCATACAAATTCCTTTCACGTGCTTTATCTATCCCTTTTTAGGTATCAGTACTACACTTGTGATTTGAGTATCCGAGCACTTGACAATTATTTTGATTAAGTCAGTAACACTTAACAATTGATCTGTTGTTCTTCCCCTCCCTTCCCACACATAAACAGTAATGAGATCTCAGCCTCCCTCCCCTCAGATCACCTTTTAGCTTAGTAGATTTGCCTTTGGTTTTTCTTAAATTGCTTCTCTCTTTTCCCCTGTTCTTCCTCACTTCAGCTGCCACCATATGAAAGCTCTAATGAAGAGGCGGATCTTTCATATCCTGAAGCTGGGAGGTAGCACCACCACTCTAATCTCATGTGGCAGGATGTTCATGCAATCATCAAAATCCCACAGCTGAAGTGGCAGCTCTTCACCGGGCCAATACCAGAAATGCATCCCCAGGCAAAACGGCATCTGCTCTGTCAAGCTCCCTTCAGAGAAACATTACCCCAAAAGAAGATCTATAATTAAATGGTAAAATCCATATATGAACAGCTTACGGATGTCTTTGATCAACTTCTCTCGTACGTTTAAAAGTCAGCCCAGGGACAGGAAACAGTTATTACCACTCCAAGATTTACAAGGGCCTCAAAAACGCTACTTTCTGCTACCAGTTCCACAGCTAAAACAAGGGAATTTGTTCCAGTGTATCCAAGCACTGACTGACACAGTGAAGCCAGGTCAAGGAGTGGGCAAGAGGTATTTGTGCACACAGAGAGCACAGCGAGAAGGCAGAGGAGTGAGGGAGACCAGTGTGCCAGGGGAAAGACCTATGGTTTGACAAGAAAATGGTATTTTTCCCACTTTAGTCAGAAAAGGGCCTCAAAAACTCAGAGCTACAGAACAAAGCCGACTACAATTTGATTTGTTTTATTGCTCTGTCCCTTTCCAAGGCAAGCACTGACAGACCAATGTATTGAAAAAACACTCAGTCCTTCCTTCCCTCCACCTCTCCTGCTGCTTACCTCAGCCTCCTACAAGTCACGCTCTGACCACCTGTGTGATACACTTTTAAGTGTCATTTCCTTTCTTTTAGTGTCAACCTGACTTCTTCCTTAACCCATCAAGTGAAAAGAAGTTCTGTGAGAAGCCAAGGACAATGTAATTGCTAGAGTCAGACGTTTTTTAGGCACCTTCAAGAACACACACAGGCCTTAAACTAACGATTTACAAGTAGGAGGGTTTCTTATTGTCTTGAGTCTTTCCCCCCTTGTTCTGAATACACAACTTGTGTACCACAGAGGAAAGAAATCTCAGGGGAGTTGCCCACTCTGACTCCCCAACCACTGACTGGACTTGCTAGACCGCTCTGCACATCATTCAATATACAACACTTGGTGGGTATTTGGAAAGAAGCATCTTTCCACAAATTAACTAAACTGGCAACATTAAGAGAGCTTTTTCTTAAACATCTCTTACAGACATGACCTTGAACTTGTATATTGGTTACAAAGCACTAACCAGAGCAAGCAAACAGCAAGCACTGGGGTCTTGCCATGCTGAGCGAAGCAGTGGCAGCTTTCCATATTTTTTTTTAGCAGGGCTGCACTGGCAGCACAAAACACATTTGATCTGGTTAATATAAATTAAGCTGTGTTAGGGAGAATAGAGATGCTGCCCTAAAAGTCTCTCCACCCCACAGAGCCATGCAAGTCAGAGAGGAAGCCTAGCAGGATGAAGCATTTTTATTTGGCTTAGACTCATCTACCCCCTAAACATCAATTCTTCAAGAACCTCTGAAACTTCCATTTGATCATATCTAAAAAGATGCCTCCCCTCTCCAAGTTCCTCCTCTTCTCCTGCCCACACCTCTATGACAAAATCTATCTCCAAACACACAGAGAGTGCACCCTAAGGGAAGAATCAATGCAGCTGGCTTATGATTAAATCACACTATGCTATTCGGTGGTTTTATTTTTATGACTCCATCAGTGTCCTTTGCTCCCCAGGGCAAATCTGTCCAAGAACAAAACACAAAGGTAGCCCATCCATCACCACCACACACAACGCCTGCAACTGAGTGTCCAAAATAACTCCCCAAAATCATCAGCGCTCCTGCTGAACGGGACCTCCACAATCCATTCTGGAGCGGGATCCTGCTAGTGCACTTCACCAAATCCCATGTTTTCAATGGCTTTGTGTAGAACTGGCAATTGGGCAAACATCCATGCACACAGGTGTATCTTCCAACACACACTAGTGCATCTTCTGCAGTGTGAATGAGGAAAGGCACAAGTTCTGAACAGGGACAACAAAACTGTTTTAGTCTTTAAATTCAAATATAGGTTGCACAGGGCTGGATCTAGTGCTTCCACAGGGGAGGAAGCCAGGAGGTCATTTGCACTCCTCTCCCATCCATTTGTTCGCAGGCAGAAGGCAGAGCTTTCTTACCAAGGGTGTGATGTATTGTGTACAGTGACCTGCTCAAAACCACTCACATCTGTTCCTGCATATGGCAGAGAGCTGCCGTCACACAGGAGTAATTTTGCAGCACGTGTGACACGTACAATAAGACAAAGGCTTCAAAGAAGAGAAACAACAGAAGGAACAGGGGATCTCAGTCCACTCTTACCTTTTTTACTCCACCTAAGAGTCCCCAAATTCTTTTCAGGCTTTCACATACCCTGATTTTTCAGCAGTAGTTTAACTTTAAATACCTTTTCTCCCTGGATGCTGTAGCTCTCTCATTTCTATCACCCACAGCCCTAAGGTAAGATTTGAACTTTCAGCCACTATAACATTAGCTCATTGCATTTGTCTACTGCCACACATTCAGCTACAACACAAATGAAAGAAACTGTCTCCTCAGATCTTGCTGCTTTTTTTTTTTCCCTTTATAGTTATTCCTTGCCTTAATTCATTAGGAAGGAGATGAAAGGAAGGGCCCGGAGCCTGTTCTCAGGCAGCACATAATGGAGACTGGCAACAGCACTACCCTGACCAAGCCAGATGATAAAAGCCTGCATTTCACTGAGCGCCCACTCCCCACCCTGACTCCTTCCTCACGCCGAGTTTCGGCATGTCAGCACTTCACAGCAAAGAACCAGCCCTCTCCCTTCGCTAGAGACAGCCAGCTCAGAGAGGAGTTAATATATGTTCCCTAGGTCTCAGTGCCTGTCATCAGGCAACACGGAGACATGCTGTGACAAAGGCCCTGCGTCTGAAAACAGGATTGGGTCCACCTCACCTCCTCAGCATAGTCTGGGTAACATACACTTGCGGAGGTGATAATGTCATTCCCGCCTGCACACGCAGGCTTTGAGCTCTGCTCAAGGTCACTGAGAACACATCAGAGTTCAGGACACGTGCGGTATGTGCTTCACTTTTAACCATTTGCTGCCTGTGCCCCCCTACCAGCTCCTCCCTTACCCCCACCAGCACTAAGGATACCCCCCTAAGCAAGCAGCAGCAGCTGCAAAGAAGAAGTGAAAGGAGAGAAGGACACCCAGTAACACAAGAGTGTTCTGAAAGGTTTGGGGGCAGCTCTACAACCGTCTTCCCAGATCTTGACTTGACTCTTTTGTCCTAAAGTGGCTGGTGAACAATTGCTGAAGGTTTCTCCTCAGCAGGAGAGAAGCAGGAGCTCCAGCAGCACCTGAGCTCTGAGCAGATCTCCTTCTGTGTGGTCAGATGAAGGGGCTACCTCCCTGACAAGCCAGACAAACACCAACGCGACAGGCCAGCAGAGGGACTATTAATACCCAGCACATTCTGTTCCATCTCCCACTTGCTTCTAGAACTGGAACCACGTCAGGTCCAAGTTATAGAAAAGCAAAAAACAACCCCCCATCCTCTCCCTCAGGAAGCAGGCAGTCCAAAATGTTGTGAATCATAATGAGGAGGTTAAGAGCCATAAATCACTGCAAAGAAAATATTTACAAAATACAAACTGTAACTAATAACTATATTTAAAAGGGGACTTGGGTGGCTTACAAAAATCTAGGAGACAGACTGTGTGCACTCCGCTTGTTTGGATCAAGTGCTTGAGGAACTGCTTGGAGGCAAAGACTGAAAGCTATGACTGGCAGAAGGCAATCTTCCCACTGCAAAGGAGAGTGCAACTTCTCCTGGAAAACCCACATCAAAACAACCAGTCACCCACCAGTGCATAGATACCCACTCAGCAGGTCTAATGGAAAAAAGAATTTGGCACTAGATACAAACCCCCTCTCCTGCCCTGCCACACTCTACCAGAATAGGACTGAGGTCCTACACATCCAAGAGCAAAGGGCATGGGAATTTCTGCTCCTTAGACTACACTTGTTTAGCAGACAGAAGACTACAGGGCTAATAATCACCTTTCAACAGCAATTAATATAATTTTTAGAACTATACCCATGTACTTGATTTTTCAGATACCGGTAGTGTTATACTGGGCAAAAAAAAAAAAAAAAAAACCCACCAAAAATACCTGGGCTACACTACAGGCATGATTAACATGCCCAAGTACTTTGTATGCCAAAAACCAGACAAAAAAAAATTGCTAAGGATGTACAAAATAACTTCTGTTAAGCTTTTAACTATTTTCAGTACAGTCCCATTAATTCAGGGCGTATTTCTGCTGATTATTAGTTACCTGTTTTCAGAAATACTGAAGTTTAATAGATTCTGTTTACTTTCCTCATTAAACAAAGATATACCCCACCTGAAGTCACACTACAAACTTGCCATAGGAAAGCACACAGGAAGCTTTGTTACCTATCCTGCACAACCAAGACATCTCTGATGTGTCAGGCAACATTTTCCATGCAGTAATGTTTAAAATTACTTTGTTTCTCTGAGCAGTATTTTTTCCTAGGATTCTTTGGGTTTTTTTTCTTTTTCTTTTTTTTTTTATTTATTTTTTATTTTTCTTTTAACAAAGTAGTAAAACAAAGCGCCCTGAAAGGCCTGCTCTGCTGGGCACACCACCAAACCCTTTGTGAGCAGTTCCATCCCATTCCTTACAAGACAGGGATGCCCTGACAAGATGAAGGAGGTTGCAAGACTTCCTGAGCTACTGGTCAGCACCAGACCACTCCATTGACAGTGGCAGAAGAGCAGCCACACAGTGACAGACTAACATCCATCCATACCACTATCCTCTTTTTGACAGTGGCCAAATAGAACATCTGTGGAAGAACGTTAAGAATAGAACAAATGTTTGGTGATGTTTCTCCAGCAGCCTCACAGCTTCCAGCAAACTGAGCCAGTTTGCATCTTTGTAGCCAGTCACTGGCTATGAATCTACCACCCATTAAACGATTTAATGAGTATTTTGAGCCTGTTCATACTCTCAACTTCCAAAGAATCCCATGGACAAGAGTTCCACAGCTGAATTCTTCATCATATGGAAAAAAACAAGGAATAAATCCCTGCTTTTTTCAATATGTGCCACCTCATTATTTCCTGCACGCGTCCTAGTAAGTGAATGGGAAAGCTCCCCATTTAATTTCCCATAGCATTCAAAATTCTATGTACTTGTCATATCCCTTCATTCCTGTCAGCTGTTTTCATAGCGAAGATTTAATTTCTTCTCATAAAGAACCTGGTACATCCCTTTCATCATCACTATTATCCCTCCCTGTACTACTTCTGGGTATGCTATAACCTTTGAGAGAAATGCAGAAGTACCGCAGCTGTATACTCTAACACAATGATATTTGCTGATTTATTTCCTATTTCTCTTTCAAAATAATTTTTAAATCTGCCTCACTAGACACAAGTCTTCAAGTACTGACAATAATCTGCCTCATACTCAAAGCAAGTTCCTGACATTAAACGTCAGAGTTCGCTACCTCAAGACAGCAGTTTCCAAGCTGAGGTGGCCAAAGAATCAGCAGCGAGCTACTCAATTGAAGCTACTTCTTCCTCTTGTCTACCAGCTCAGCAGTATCAAGAGATAAGCGAGGATATTCATTAAACATATTCTTCACCTGAAACACCTCACATGAGCAATTGCTTTAATTACTAAAGTGATGAAAAATAATTACAGAGGAAAATTCTGCAATCTCAGACTAGGCAAGAAATACCCAAGGGAAGGTCTTCATTATAACATCATCCATGTGTTACAAAGTCAGTTAAGGAGTCTTTGGTGCTGTTGGCTCCCTTCTTTCCAAACCCTTGCTAGATGTCTGGGGCACAGCCAGATGATCAAGCAGCTTCCCTGTCTTGCTCTTCAACGTGATACATAGGGGTGCCCAACTACAGATGTGTCTCCTCTACGAAATCAGAAAGCCAGTCTCCCTTTATGGTATAGCAGGTGAGTTCAATATGTTTCAGTACGGCACATCAAGAAGCCGAGACACACAATGCTCTGTAATTAAATAATGCTTCATATTGGCTCGTGACAAGGTAACACCAAGGCAGCAAGGTAACATCTGCCATTTCCACACAGAGTAATTTGCATAAACTTATTCCTCTACTTCTGTACCTCCAGCTGCATTCCATAATTTATACAGACGTACAAATTCTTCCCTCTGACATTAACAAGAGAAATGAGTTGAATAATCAGCTCACAGTATTAAGTGCATTGCATTTACTATCGAGCAAGCTTTTTTAGTTCAGGGGATGATTAATCTTCCCTCTGCGGGTAGAGTACCAGGAGATGCAGCGAGCTGACAATCGCTCTCGGCTTCTGGCCATGCACTCCATGCACTTACCTTGCAACAAGAGCATTTGCTGGATCCCTCTAAGAGCTGCTCTAATTCATTAACCCAGCAAAAGAATTGGACAGCTTTCTGCCAGGTCAGTGAATTAAAGTGGCTCACGTAAGGAATGCCAGAGCCAGTAAATAGGAGTGGGAGTTTGCGCTGGGAGCCAGATCTCTCCTTTCTGACAGCAGTGAATCTTTAGATCAGCTCAGCTGCCAGAGGTACTGCAGCCTAATTAGCATCTCCACTCGCAGCTATCTGTGCCGGGTGTCTCCATTAGGGATAAGTGCACTAATGTAAACCAAGAAGGGGGAAGGGGGAAGAAACCACCCTAAGAAGTGAAATGCAACGTGTCAACAGTTTAAGACACAGGCTGCAACAGGCAGACCGAGTAGGCCAAATATGGTCTGGTACCTCAGTCTATTTTTAATCCCGAGTCTTTCAGCTGTGCTTTGGGACAGTATCAAGAGAAAGGACAGATGCTTGGAGATGAAGACTGGGAGACCCACATGCCAGGCAAGAAACAAAGCCCCACAGATGAGGCTTGATCCTAAAATAAAAAAAGATTCCTAAATATTAAGCTGTTTGTATTATACCACCTATTGTGCCAGCATCTTTTCCATGTCCTTGCTCCGAGAGCTTCGAATGCTTTCCACCACACTCAGACCTCCAGAACTGAGCACATCCTTGGCTGACGACAGTAATCACTCGTGTCCCTTTTGCTCAGCGCTTTTAGATTGCATAGAAAGGCACGGACTTTGACTCTGAAAGTTTATTTTACTTAAGTTCATGGCTGATGTTTGACCTCATGCTTCCAGATCAGTGCCTGTTAACTCAGCCCTGCTAATCTCAAATCACTCAATCTGATTTTCCTGACACAATCTGCCAAGTTTCTCTGGAAAGGTGCTCCCACCCAGTATGTTAGGGACCCCACTGTACACCCCATTATATCGCTGAGTAACATCTTACTGGACAACATCGGACAAAACTCCTCTTTCCACGAGGGACCTTTAAGTCACTCCACATTCTCTGTTAATTTTGCAATTGTCCTAGAGTCTGCCAGCCTGAAAAGCAGGAAATCCCCACCATCTGAGCACACCTTTCGCTATCTTGCTTTGTCTTTGCCAACTGGACCAAGCACAGGCCTTGTTCTTAAAAACAAGGAGAGACCTTATCTGTCTGGCTGAAGGAATTTCTGAATCATCCCATGGGAGCACGGGCTTCAAGTCAGCAGCTAAAAAATCTGCCGGCTGTTCGGTCTGGGGTATCGCCTTCACACACGACAGCAGCTGCACTTGTCAGTTGCAATAATGGGAGGGAAGGATCATATATCACCCACGATGACTTTTGTTTGAGCAAGACAACAAAATGGTGAAAGGAAAAGCTGCCTTAAAGCACAGCAGCCTGGTCCACGTGGATTGAACACGTATGTCAAACGAGTAATTAAGCAGCGTATGGCTGGACAAGATGCTTGACATTAGCTGTAGATGTTCAAGGTGAAACAAGCAACCTGTTCTGATGTATTTTAATAGCATGCTTTGGCTTGAGTAACTACTGAGCCTTCTTCCTTCCCCTAGTTCCTACATCATTAATCAACATACTGAGAAGGAGAAAAGTTACAAGCAATTACATCCCAAAGGCACCCCACAGAATCAAAATAACTTTATACAGAACAAGTTCTAGACAGAAAGATAAAGGGACACAGAAGATCCAGGAGCCCGTGCGTGTGAAAAAGTCTAGCATGTGAAAAGCCCTTGGCTGAGGCTCCTTCCCCCTCCCCCTGGATTTCTTCATGTGCCACCATCTGGGATCCTCCGGGTTTGATCAGTCCCAGCCGTAGCAGCAGCAGCAACGTGCTCGTCGGCACCCTCAGCCTTTCCCAGCAAGCTCCAGCCTGCGAGCCCAGCTTCGCACGCTCAGCCCGCACATCTTTAACCACGTCAAATGGTCAGGCCAGACATGCCCACCTGTTCCCCACAGCCAGTACAAGCGTGACGTGTTATTCAGCCCGTTTCTCGGATAACCCCTGCCACTCAGCCTCCCTCCGCAGCCTCCTGGCAACACTGCTGCCTCCCAGCAGTCTCCCAGCAACGCTCCCTCCCGCACAGATGGGCTCCCAGTCCCTCCTCGCAGGCTAGCCAGCCTCCCCGCGCGCCGTGGGCTCCCCGGAGCCGGCATCAGTTGATGAAACACAGAGCTCGGCCCTGCAGCACGGTGGAGATGGCTCCTAATATGGAAGAGGAGCGGAGGGTTGGCAAGAGCTTACACCCAAGGTCAAGGCTCGCATCATGTCCATTAAAAAGAAACGTTCTTGAGCTCTGGGCAAGGATGGGAACAGTAAAAACACACGGGGAAAGCCACTGCCCTGTTTTATTTCCCCGTTCTTGGCTTTCCCATCCAACTGGCAGTGCTCAAGGTAGCGGTTTGCTGGAGATGGGCAGCCCAGATCTCATGGGTTGGAAGGACATCAGACAATCTGGTACTAAAATGATGACTTGCATTTCTACGCACTGTACCAGCTCTTAAGTTTTATTTCCAGCCTGATCTCTTCTCATCCACATTTGCATTTGCTGAGAAAGGCACCTGATAGTGCGGAAGGGGAACTTCACTATGCTTTACAGGTTTTGTACTCTTTTTCTTCTTCAAAACACTGAAGTTGCAGCAATCCCAGGATGAACTCAGAGATATCTTATCAAAATCACAACCAGCGGTGTCAACCATGCAGCCACTGCCCAGTGCAGAAGAAGCAGAGGCACATGCCAGGAACCGTGCACACTTGGACCGGCGCTATCAGTTCTTCCAATCGTTGGCACTGAATTCACTCCGTACTTGCAGGGGGAAAAATAATCTCTACGAGCCAAACACCCAACTACAAGTAAAACTGAAAGCATTAACAGATTAAATCCGCCCCTGAGTACCGAAGGCTCTCACCATAAGGCTCTTTATTAGGAAGTTAAGTCTTAACAAGTGGCTTAAGGGGTGGATAAAGCTTTTCCTGGGATAATCTGCCAGCATGTTGCCCAGTGCCAGTTCCAGGCCACAGGCAAAAAAAAATAAGAAGGTGAAAATCTTTGGCAAATGGATGCCAAGTAGCTGAGAGGTCCTCTCCTGTCTTTGCCCTCTGAAACTCCCTGCCATGTTCACAAAGTCAAAGAAAAGTATTTTTCTACTCTGCTAGCTTCTTGAAAACAAAACCACACTGGGATTACACCCACAATGCATGTGCTCACCCTAATCCTTTGTACCATCAACCTTCCAGAATTTGCCTCCACCATTCATTTGAACCGTTCGCCAATTAACACAAGGCAATTAACACTTTTGTAAAGGACTGACTTCCAACAATGCACCACGATCCCCAGCACTACTGTTCTTTGCAGACACATTTGCTGAACATGCACAAGGGGATAAGCAGAAATCCAGCAATGGCAAGTCAGAAGCTATGTTTTATTTATAATTCTCTCCTTTTTGGGTCTACTGTTGATATTTGCTGCGTACTTAGACCTAACCAACGGCTCCTTTTTCCCAAAGCACTGTGCTACCCTCCTGGCTCTGCACCCTCCTGCAACTTACTGCAAGAGATCCGTTCTGCGTGCTGGCCGTGTTCGTGCTCTGCTCTCCATGGGGCTGCGTGCTTCCGTAGAGCGTCAGATTGTGCTCGCTGGTCTGGCCTGCATAGTCCTGAGTGTGTGGCACCCCATACTCTGTGGGAATCCCGTTCTGTGGGGGTGGCGGAAATGGGATTGTGGTGAATGGCTGCACCATTGCATCAGGAGTTGCTGCTGGCTCCTGGTTACCCTGAAGAAAGGAAAAAGGAGAAAACAGATTTACACAACGGAAGATGGATCAAAACGTCACCCTGAGAAATGATATACGTGTGTTTGTGTGACTATCCCACCCAGTCTCTATCAAAAAGAGTATGCCTCACTCTGCTGAGCCACGACACCGTCTTCTTAATCTTATCGAGGAAACTTTCTCCCTGCCAGGTGGCACATGGAGAATACCTCATGGGGCTTGCAAATCACATACCCCTGTGATCTCACACAAGACTATATGCAGTAAGGAATTATTTCGGAAGGAGGAAGAGGCACTGAAACACTGGAACAACCAGGAAACACAGAAGAACAGGGCTCTTTAAAATGTCTAGAAGTACCATACCTAGGTCCATTTCGTCCAGCCTGACCCTCATGGCTTTGCTCATAAGCAAGAAGATAGCACGCTTCAGAGCACATTTCTCTGTTGCATTGCACTGAGAGAAAAGTAGTGCTCATTTTAAAACTGATCTGCACAGCAGCAGCTTCCTTTGCTCTGGCAGCAGCGAGTACAGAGCATGAGTGCTCAGGTACCAGCCACTGGAATATCCCATTTGCTTTGTGCTGACTGTGCAGAAGATACCAAAGAGCTCTGAGACCCAAGTTGAGAGCTCAAGCCCGGAGCACACTCACTCTTCCCAGTCTTAAGCATCACTACCATCACACAAGGCATTAATTACCCACTCCTCCCTCGGCTTAAGAGAATCCCACAGAGATCTCTATGCTAGGACAGCAGCCTTTTTAGCAGCTTTTAGCACTGCCTTAGATGTAGTTGACACCAACCAGATGACTCAGAAACAGACAGCTGACCGTGCAAAAGATATCCCCAAAAGACAGTAAAAAAACCCTACCCCACCATGCCTAAAAAACCATCCAAAGCAAAGATGAAAGCATGCAGCCCCGCAGTCGCTGCAGGGATCTCACCGCGGGGGGAGCAGGGAGCTGCATTCAGCCACCTGGGGCGAAGGAGAACAGCCTTGACATTGAAACCCAACCCTGGGAAGCCCAGGCTGCTGTATCGCTCCTACTGCTTCCACCGCTGCAGAAAAAAAAAAAAAAAGGAAGAAAAAAAAAATCCATGGAAAAGATTTATGATAGGAGGGCTGTTTGATTTATGTGCGTGTCAACAGACTAATCCTGATTTTAAATTTTGGCTGCTGTTCCAGCCCTGGGTCCTCCCCCACAAAGCCCGGAAGTGCTCGAGCCTATTCTGACACCAACATGCTTAAATCAATGGAGTAAGAGAGAAGCAGACCTTATCCTGCGGATAGGAAAGGCAGAGGGGGAATTACCAAGCAGCCTTTCAGCAGAGAGCGTGCAGGGGCTGACGGACCTCCAGTGAAGCTGGACAAACCCTTCAGTCCCCTTTTATCAGCCTACCTGCAGCTTTCCCTTCCGGGCGAAGGAAACAATGATAAATGCGGCGCACCTCCAGCCAGCACCGGGTCATTCAGACACTGGCTGAATCCCAAATTTGCTCTGACATGAGTCTATCTGGCCTGCCTCCCCTGGGGGCCACGTGGCCACGCGCTCCCGCAGCTGGGGAGAAGGAGAGGGAAGGGCATTCAATACCACTTAGCAAAGCCCGAGCTGCAGCCTTGGCCCGTGCCGAACCACCGAAGGTTTCATTAACTAAAGTCCAGTCGCTGCAAAGCCTGGCTGCCTGCAGAAACACAAAACTCTGCAGCCTTATCTGAGAAAGAGGGGGGAAAAAAACCAAATCAGGTAAGCGTGCCAGCGATGGCCAGTGCTGGGTTCTTTGCACACACTCCCCCGAGCTGTTGCAGCCCCGCACCGCGTGTTGGCAGCTCTGCGGAGGTTGTTCACACACCGAGCACATCGTGGTGGGTTCTCCTCCCACAAAAGGAGGACAGCTCTGCCAGCCTTCCACTTCTCACACATTTAGCCATTCTCAGCTCCAAAGCAAGGAGGTTCTGACTCTACCTAAACAGTCATCAAGATCTGCAGGGCGAGTTTTACAAAATGGGAGGGAGGAGAGGCTGAGTGATGGTTATCCCAGGCTGAGTGATGGTTACCCCACTGCAAACCAGGTACCCGCAACCCCATCGCTCACCTACTTGGATTATCCATCCCCTGTCATGACAGCTCCACTCTGTCCACACGCTGCCTCCTTATTTAATTATATCCAATTCTCTGCATGCTCCTGTATAGCTCACACTGTCTGCCCCTTTCTTGTGTTTGAAATAAGAGCAAAATATGAAACTGACGCCTTTCTTTTTCCTTTTTTTTTTTCCAATTTCAAAAATTGGTAGGAAAGATGCAATAGCAGAAACTATTTCTAATTTTCTTAGAACAACTTAGATTTACAAGCCCACAGCACCCCAGATAAGAGGAAGAGAATGCTAATTAGCCACAAACAAAACCTATTATGCTGTTCTCTCAACGGTGCAGGGCTGCTCCCTGAAGGACATACTCCAGTGTTTTGTTTAATCTCACTCAGACTACTTAAAATGCCAGCCCATAAACCTTATATAATCTTATTTTCAATGATTTTACCCCTTAGTTTATACTGTTCCTTCCAGTTTAAACATAATTTCAACTTTTTAAATATTTTCTCTCCCTTCTATAATTATGTTTGAAGGATGAAAAATGCTCGCTCTCTCTTCTGTTGCTTATGCTGTTTTGATAATACATGTTTATTTTGAGCTTAATTACACCACCAAAATATCCTGGTAACTTCATTTATTACTTCTCTCTGACCTTCCTAAGATTTTCAAATAAGGGATTTCTGCTGCAGAATGAAAAGCTTTTTATATTATTGCCACTTCCTCCCTCCTCCCTTTTTTTTCTTTCTTTCTTTCCTTACATGCAATAATTCTATTTTTTATTACAAATGTATCATTAATTTAATGTCTCAGGTTATCTCCAGATCTATCACCATTATGCTTGTCCAGGTTTCATCATCCCATAGAGTGTCTGTATCTCAAGTTATTTTTCTCTTGATATGATTATGTACACGTTTCCCAGCTGAATTTTTTTCTGTAATTTTAATTTCCTCTGATGCTTTAGAATTACTTTTCTTCTGTTTCCACTAGTGTCTACAGAAAAGGACTCCTGATGAGATCTCTGCAGGTTGCATGGCATACTGATATCCTCCAAACCCAGAGGAGATTTTACCTCGTCTGTTATTCTACTAAATTTCAACATTTACACAACGCTTCATATTTTCAAGAACTAACAAAGAAAAAAAATAATCCCATTTATCTTCAAACATGGAATCTGAACTCCTTTTTCCTACTTTGAACCCACTCCTTTCCCTACTTCTAACCACCCTACTTCTAACCCTGCAGTCAGAGGCAATGTTTTTCCCACAAAGAACACAAAAAAAAAACCTCAAACTTTCTGGTAAAGGTATGTTTATAGAAGAGCCTCAGCTCAAAAGAGTTTGTCTATCCAGTCTTGACAACACACCTCACTGCACTGCCAGTCCTGCCTGTTTTGGCTCACGAAATTCTCAAACATTGACTCAGATGCAACAGACCGAGGTGGGTAAGTCCAAGAGTAGTCACCATCCCCAAACACACACAAGGATGCCATCACAGGACTAGGAAAGCCCGGTTACAGCCTCCCCCAAAAATTATTGCCACCTTCAACTCATGTGACGGCATGAACTAAATCTCAACTAATGTTCAAGAGCAGACAGACACTTCTCAGCCACAATGTAGGGTGGCTGGCAGTCCCCAGCAGCAGAGCTTGAGGGACATTTGGCTGCAGGAATAGTTTTGACAGTTCCAGGTTAACTAGTTCCCTCCACGAGTTTGCACTGCCATGCGTCGACCCACACTAGTTGTCATCCCATGCTCACCAGACTGAGAAAGGCTGCTCAGTGCAACTGGAACTCAGTGTAATCCCATGCTCCTTAAAAAACAGGAAAAAGCTTAAGTGCAATACACAGTAGCCTAAAGTTCAAAGAAAAACTGTAATTCCTGTATTTTCTTTCCATTCTGTTGCTCTGCCCTCACAAAAGTAATTCATCCACATCAGGTAGGAATTCAAAGCAGCTCCCCTCTTGCAAAATGTTGACATCTGATTTATTAGCACCCAAGCCCTCAGGGCGCAGGAGGGATACAGAAGAGCCATCTGGGCTCCCCTTTCAGGCCCCTAATCTCAACCTTACAAAGGTCCAAGCCACATCCTTTCAGGTATCAGCTTCCTTTCTTAGGTCAGGGTCTTGCCTGCACAGCTTAGTACAAACCCACGCCACATTTTGTATAAAAAACAAATTAGCTAAACCAGGGAAAAAATCCCTAATGGGGATGTATTTCTATGAGTTTACGCAGCTTTAACTTAATTAACGAACTTTGCAGCTCCGAGCTAAGCAGAGGAATGGTAAGTAACCACACGCAGGGGTACCTTGGAGAAGGGTGGGAGCTGGGCACGGTGTCTCAACGAGGAGCAACATGGTTCAGCAAATGCGACAGGATGAATTCTTTCAGCAGACAGCAGGTGGTGATCCAAGATCACGGCACTGGAGCGCCAAGAGCAAACACCAGAAATGCATACAAAGGGCTCCTACTTCCATAAAACTGTCAAAGATCAGTCTATTTTGTGAAGGGCTGGTTTTGTTTTGCTCATTAGAGAAATCAGTGTAATTACAGAAGTATGAAAGCAGCCTTACAGCCACGCAGCTCTGGATGCCTTCTGCACTGGCACGCCATAATATGCATAGATATTAAAGCAAAACCAACCAAATAAAAATTATAATCCTGATAAAGCTAAACTGGAACAATTTCTGTATAGACTGTTCCACACAAACTGCCATGAGGTAAACAGTCTGTGCTGTCCATAACCCTACTGCCAGCCAGAAGAGTAAGAGAAAGGTGCAGAGAAATGCTCCGGCATGTAAACAACAAATAATCTCTTAAATATACTTTTCCACTCCGGTAACCCCCAAACCATTGGCACAGATGTGAGTATATGCCTATTAGTGGAAAAGGGTTTCTAATAGATGTGCCTCCTCTGAACTCGTTTTATGAAACTCCGAACCAACTGACTTGCAGCTAACAGAGGCAATTAACCTGTTTGTGAAGACCAGCGTGTTCCAGGTTACGACTGTTTGCTCTCTGCACTAACCTAATCCCTTTTGTAAACAAAAAATGTTTGTAACTCAGATCTGAAGAGCCTGTGACGACTGTCAATCTCGAGCCACTGTCCACCCTCAGCTCTCCGAAAGGAAAGGGATCCTTCTGAGCAAGGAAGATGCGGAGACCACACCATCACTCCTCCAGAGCCAGGTCACAGGCTCCTGTCTGGGAGGCACGGGTGCCATGCAGCTCCAGCAGCAGCCGCCAAATGCTTCCCTCTGGCTGTACACACACAAGAGAGAAAGAGCCTGCCACACAATGCTGCCCAGGAGCAAGAGAACAATAATAACAAGGAACATGGGCTGGGTTCCCCCCACTTTTCACAGCTGAACACAGATTAAGATTGCTGCAGCAGGGTCTCTTTCCCAGCCTCTTCCAAAGCAGCCTCCCCTCCCAGTGCTCCTCCAGCAGGAGCCCCAGTGGGACTCGCTCTTGGCTGTGGCTCCAGAAGGGCTCTGCCCAGCTGCTGCTGTCCCAACCTCAGTTGTGCACTCCTGCTCTTTCTCCCCTGCCAGCCGTGGTGTTCTGTCTACCCTTCACTGAGCCATTTCAGCACATATTCCAGGAAAAAAGAAAAAAACTACTTATTTTTTATTGTCAGGTTAGTTTTGTTCCCAGTTAAGAGTGCTGAAATGACTTGGCAAGGAGTTGGAGGAGAACTGGAGCCAGAAAGGAGAGAGGGTGGAGAAGATGGGGAGGGAAGGGCCATGGGCACCAGCACTGGGATGAGCTCAGGCTGCCAGGGAGTCGCAGTCTCCGCCAGGCATTAACCCCCTCCCCAGGCATTCCCTCACATTTGTTATCAATGTGCAAATTATCAGCAAGCAGTTTCTTAGCAAATGGGAATTGTTACAAAGCAGCCCAAGGAACACTGAAAGACCCACCAGGAACTTGAGCGTTATCCCTTCCAGAAAACCACGGGCTGAGGCATTGCACCAGAGATAAACCCCAACCTACACTGGTAGCGCTCATGGAACATAGAACGTTAAGTCTTGATTTCCAAAATTATACTGTTGCTCTTTAGAGTCATGAAGATACTCAAACTCAAGCCAAAGTGATGTATGGGATGATAAATCGATGGCTTTCCAGCTCCCCAGTCACGACAGAACAGTGATTTGGCCACATGAAGCCACATACATCATACAAGCTCTTTACCCCAAAATAACTCTTTCTACATCGTGGCTGCTTCTTTACTAATTAGTTTCTGAATGGTAATAGTGAGTAAAAAGCCTACAGAAAGGAAATTCAGAGATGAAAAGTATATACAGAGGACATAACCACCTTCTCATATCCTTCATCTTTGCACAAACGTTTTTGTAGATTCGGAGGGGTGCGTGACTCTAACCTGACACCCAGGGTACGTACTACAAAGGCATTTCTGTTACTCCAGAAAGGGAGACTGGCATGTCTGTCTGTCTGCCTGGAGACCCAGACTGATAAAATCAACTCTTTTTCTTGATGGGGGCTGATTATAAAAGCACCTTGAAGTAGATCACAGTAATAAGAGGTTTTATATTTCATCTGCACGTCTGAAGCTTGACTTCCATTCAATGTATGACATATTGGGGTAACAGAAAAGGATGCTGGATTTTGGCTCTCCTACCAGGAGAACAGGAGCAATGAATCTTCCCCAAACAAGTGCTCTACCTACAGCTAGTTTTACAGAACTCTGGTGGAATTTTTATGCTAGTTTTATTAAAACATAGGAAGTTTATACATATGCATTCTTCTTTTGAATTTAAATCCAGTGTAATCATATTAGGAAGTGCTTTTTGCATAGGCTAACTTAAGTCTAAATAAACTAATCTTCCACCAGGAAAGGAGGGGGGAGAGGGGGGAGAAGATGCTCACACTCCAGCTTTCACCTAGCTAACCATTTAAAGGCATGTTTTCTTCAACTTCCTGGTGCAAGCTTGCACTAGATTAGATAACCTTCCCCTTCCTTCTCCTAGATATGTAAAGCAAGGGAAGAACAAGTTATCTTCCAACATACACTCTATCATTCCAGGCCACCAAAAACTGTTCTGTAAAATAAAACAGCTGGTCTTTTTTTTTTTCTTCTTCTTCCCTTTTTAAAAATGCATTTAAGAACTTCATGGAAAAGTTCAAGCCCTTCTTTTGTATGAAAGGATGAAAGAAAATTATAGTCTTATCTTACTCTTATACACAGGAAGCACTCACTCATCCCCATGCTGTCATTATTTCCAGTAATGGTCAACTTTTGCTCTATCCCATTTCACAAATGCAGGCTCTCAGTGCTGAAGGCATACATGCTTAATTAAGAAGCCCTTGGGCAACCTGCAAAGAGGCTTCCTGTTGGACATAGCCAAAGCTTTAGAGTTATACAACATTACTAAGGCCCAGAGCAACATCTACTTACCAGCCTGAAAGGCACTTTTCAGCTTTTAAAAAAGCACTTATTTTCTGCTCCTGAAATCTATATTATTCCCCCACCCCCCAAAAAATAGTCAAATGTTACTGGCACAAAGGCGTCCCGCCAAACGCTTTCAATCAATTCATGCTCTCTGGGGTTGATTAGAAAGAGAATTGTGCTTCAAGAGACGACATCGAGGTCTCAACATCTGTTTCCATTCCATATTAGGAATGAAACTACCTCTGAGAATTATTGGGGAGAAGGGGGTGGGGGTCTGGAACAAAGGAAAAAGTCACCAGGATGGATACATCCTCGGCAGCAAAGCCAGCAAGTAAGAGAAAGGCTCAGGCTCAATTTTTTGTTCCAGATCGGTCATTTAGCACCTACCCTGGCTGTGTTCTTCCCACCTCTGCAATCTTCCAAGTGAATATTTTCCACCTCACATTCACAGTCAAACATTCTTGGGGAAAAAAAGATTTCCATGAGATGACTAGCTTTCAACAAATCAGTATGAAAATTAAGTCTCAAAATATTACGAATCTAGTCATATGCTAATCCAGCAGGCACCCGGAGTGGCAGAAGCATCTCCCACACAAGCGAGATTACTTTACTGTCGGGCGAAGAGGGTTAAGTTTCTTCTTTTGGACCAGAATTCAAATGAATCATAGCTAAGCAGCAGTGTGCTGCAGATGTGTCACGTATGTTTAATCCAAGCTAACCACCATTAGCTTTTCAGCGGATTAGCCAAACCGATCACACTCATAGTTGCATGATTGCAGATCCTCAGGCAGGGAGGCAGCAGGAGCTGGAGGCCAGCGGTGGGGAAGGAGAGTGGTAACTGCTCTTTCATGGTTCCATCAGGGCACCTGGGCACTCGTGTATCTGACTAAGACAGCACAGGGGACCTGCCTGTGTTGCTGTTCTGCCTTACTCCTGTCACAGTTTGGGCTGGGCTGGCCACTAAAACCAACAGCTAAACAGTGGTTCCTGGTGCTGCTCAGTAAAAGAAGGGCTGCAGAACATGGAAACGTAACTAGGAAAGAAAATCCTGCCTGGTGCCGTGATAACTCTTGAACGGGCTGTCAGTGTAGTGTCACAGCTACTGTCACCTCAGCTAATTCTGCAGTCAGATTGCTCACTTTGTTTCAAGGAAGATGGCAGCTCTCCAGATGATGTATTTCTGAAAACCAGTATCTGCTTCTCCAACCCCAATCAGGTATCTGAGCTGGACTGATAAGCGAGTTTTCATCCCACATCCCTGTTCTGCAAGTGGACTATCACCCCGTATCTGCAAGCACATCACCAAATCTCAGTGTGCGGAGAGTTATTCCTGCAACCTCAAGAATTCGAACTGCTTTCCCAAATGTTTAAATCCTCGTGAAGCTCATTCAGCCCCTTAGGAAGATTTGTATCTACTTTAGTCATAGAATTCAAAGCCTTTACTACGTGACACAGCCATCCGTAATAGACTCTTCCAGATCTCTCTATATAGCCAGCGCTCTTCTAGGAAGGATTTTGGATATCACTTTTGGCACCAGGCTTCCCTGTCCCCCTCTCCCATGCTGTGAGGGGAATGAGCTGAAGGCAGTACTGAGCTGTGTAGAGGTGCTGCTCCAAGCTGCCTTGGCTCCTGGAGGACGGACAAACCTCAAAGCTCCATCAGGCAGCTTCACTGATACAGCACTTACACGGGCCCCTTCAATTCCCTCAATTTCAGTGCCCAGCAGGAAGGTCCTCCCGCCTGCCTGCACTAATTCCTCCCAGGGAAAAAAGCAGCCCTGCCTCCGCTGCCAGCGCGGGAGGAGCAGGAGGAAGGGAGAAAGCACCAGGAAGGGGAAAGCACATCTGGAATCAATTGGGAGAGCGCTGAATGCCTTGGAAAGAACTGCAGAGCTGGCAGAAACCATAGCAAGGAGCCGTGCATTCAGACGTGACTATAGAGCAAAGGTGGGGGACGAGACGTATACAGCATACTTAAATACAAAACCAGAGCTCCTCCTGAGACTCTTTTTTTTATAATGCAAGCAGCTAAAACGTCTCAGCCCTGCCACGTTCTCACTGCCGCCAGCCTATCACGGGCACGGTCAGAATTCAGGACAGAAGAGAGGGGATGAGACGCGTACGGCCCCAGCCGAAGCAAATGGGACTCATTTATGACTTGAGTGCCAGGACGCAGGAACACAGCAACAATATTATATCAAGCTGCTCTCAGGGTACGGGGCAGAGGAAATCTGTGACTGACTTGGCACACGCTCGAGAACACAAATTTGACAGCTAAAAAACACAGATTTCTTCCCACAGTTACTTTCCATTCCAGCAATGTATTCTAGTATCTCCTCATTTGTTCCATGAGGAGTTTTCCATTTTCATGGAAGCCTCCACTATGTGTCCTGGAAAGCAGAGGTTTTGGAAAGGAGCAGAGGGTCATGGAGAAGCAACTCACCAGTGTAGCAGCCTGGTACAAAGAGTGACACCAGTTGTCCAGATACATTACCAAAAGGAGGATGCAGGAACCATCGCCACTTTGGTACGTGGCATCAGTCAGATGAAAAATAAGATATATGCTTCCACATAAGAATTTTTAAAAGGGTATTAAAACCTCAAAATGGAACACAAAAGAGCCATAAAAAGAGACCATGAGATTAGCAAAAGCCACATGGCTGTACACTGAAAAACTTGAAAAGCCCAATCTATTTTGTTTGTAATTTAAAAATAAAAAAAATATTAACTGGCAACTCATTATTTTGTGAAAGTATATTAATGATGAGGAAAAAAAAAAGAATTAGGCACTAATAATATTTAATCTAATGAACAAAAGCATCAAGAAAACCAATAGCCAGAAGCTGAGTTTGATAAATTCAGCTCTGGTAAAAGACACCATTTTATTTTGTTTACTGATTTCTAAATGACAGTCATTAAGTCAGTTTGTGAGAAGGACTCAGTCCTTTCCATCTCTTCATGCCTTCGTGCTGAAAACATTATGTCATTCAAAACTGAGATACCCGAGTAAGACATAATGGCCTACAAGACATACAGACAGAAGAGACGATTTAAAGCCAGATCTATAGGGCAATATTCTGGAAAGCTAAGAGTTGCTGGAAGTCGATGCACATAAATTAAAACAGATTAAACTAAGCAGCAGACACATTTATAAGTAAAATGACTTCAGCTTCTGGAGAGGAACAAGCCACTGAGAAGTATAGATGCAGTTTCATGTACCACCTAATATGATAAACTACCAACTGGCCCCGGCAGCTTCCCTCCCCGGCTGTTTTGAGATCTAGTCATGCCATGGCCATAGCCAGAAAATTAATCCAAACAATAGTCGTCTGTTTGGTCATAAACTGAACTGTCTTGCTTATATCTGCCTAAGCACGATGCCCAAAGCGGTGAGGAGGCTGAACATATGGACAGGGCAGAGAGACGAGAAGGACTATTCTTTTCACATCAGCCCACAGTTACGCTACATTAAGCGCAACTCGAAAAAGCACCTGAAAGCCACTTCATCCCAGAACAAGAGGTTACATGGACATTTAGCATATGTTATTGCCACTACCTGCTTTGCTTATGCTTAACTTCTAGAGTGCCCCCACATAAACCAGCACAAAGATGGTTTATACACAGCAAATTCGTCAAGTATCTCATGAAAGATTTCCCTTTTGTTATAAAATCCTTTTAAAGCCTCTTTCCCCCAGGCCTTCCAGCTAACGCATGTTTACCAAATTCCTGCTGTAACCAGGAACCAGCATGAACTTCTCCCCTGCGCAGGCCACCTGCACAGCTGAAAGGTGAAGACTGAGGTCAGTAGAACATCTGACCACCTTTCAGATGGCTCCTCCTGGGCTGGGTGTCCTTCATGAAGCTCCCGCAGCCCTTATGTTCAGCAGCACCTTTCGAAGTATGCTGCTTTCCCTTGTCACCACCACATCAATGCCTTGGTCACATAAAACATATGTGAGTTTAACAACAGCAATACACCAAATATTCACATTAAGCTACTACATACGACTGGTAGTCCCACTTTTAAACTGCTCTGTTTCACTGACGCTACATCGATAAACCTTAAAAGCTAAACTGATGTGAGGCCATCTCACTTCAATGAGATGCCCGTCAGCATCTGCAGCTCCATTAATATGTTACTAAAAGAATGCACATGAAATTTACCCCTTCACAATTCCCAGGAGACTTTCACCTACCACAACCAAGTGCATTAAAGGTCCTTTCCCCCCGGCCCTGGTCCTCACTCCGTTTGACTACTCACACCTATGGAAAGACAAGAGAACGGGCTACACAGAACTTAAACCCTTTCAACCAGTTGGTCTCCCCCCTTCTGTACACCCTCTTCCACGCACACAGTGTCAGGCTAAACAAAGCCACTCTCTCCAGGATACAGGCCTGGAAAAAAAGCATTAGCATCTGGCAACCAAGAGCAGCACCCCAGCCTACGAGCCCCAAAGCAAACCCAAGTCTATGGCACGGAGAGGAGCGACCGAGACGTCCGCCTGGCTGCTCCTGTCAATCTTGCAGTGGGGGAATGCCCGATTATTTTTTTTTTTTTAAATATATTTTTATCGTATTACTGAAAGGAAATGCCAGGGACTGCTGCAGCCCCTGTCCCTTGAGGCTCTGCTGCTGCCATCAGGCTGCGCTGCCTTTGCAGCAATGAATATTTAAACAGGGCAATAAATATTTCAGAGCACATTCATCCCGATGAGAAGCCTACTAGCGTAAGAGAGATGAGACAGCCACGCAGGGCCGGGGCCGCTCCCTTGCTCTGCCCCTCTGGCTCCCTCACCGCCTGCCCTCCCTTGGCCCTTCTTCCCTCCAGCCCTCAACAGGCACCCAAGAGCCTCAAATATTCATGAGCACAGCTCTGATTACTTTCCAAACAAGCAAAAACACCGTGAAAATGTAAAAAGGTGCTCTGCTTTCCTCAGAGGTGCCGAATACAGCTACTGCATGCTTTTGCTTTCACCTCTTCTGGGGCCTCTGGTTTTTGGCTGTCGTGCTCACACTCTGAGAGAAAATAATTTGCTTAAAGACCCCACAAGGTCTTAAATCTTTAACACTGCACCTTGGAAGAGCAAAAATTCAAGACCACCAAACCCAAAAGCTTGAGAGAAGGCGTGAAAGCTGATCTCTTCCCCCCACAACTCCCTCCCTTAATTTCAGCTGGCATTTTTACTCTGGCATTTCTTGGTTGCTAGCAGCTCCGCTGGGCTCTCTGTGGGATGCTAACAGATGTACACAACTTGGCCAGCATTGGCACGAATAAAATCGGCTAGAAAACAGGTTTAGGACATAACAAAAAATGCATTCATTTACTCAGCTGTCATCTGCATGTCGTTGACGTACTGGGGGCTATTTTGACTTTCATAATGCTGAAAGCTTAGGTTTTTAACTAGAACCTTAGCTACACTCTCACTGATTAAGAAACTTTTATTTTTATTATAATGACAATTTCAGGGTGTAACTAAAATTTTGCAGTAAATTTTGAAAGAGATCTAAAGTCACATATAAAACACTTGTTCAGGATCAAATTTACATAGGGGCCATAAAACCCACAGTCATGCTCAAAAATGGACTTTCATAGCAGCTTCCAGTGCATACCTCTCTAGATTCGAAAGACATGGGATATTTGCTGGTCACACTATATGGAGAAGCCTTCAGAAAACAGTTAAGCCTACTCGGAGTGAAGGGAAGCCAAAAGACATCCTCACAATTGGGTTATCCTAACTGACAGGCACAAGCCAGCCTGCCATGACTAACTGAGCTGCACTAGGGCACCCCACTTCCAGGTAAAGTATATAAAAAGAGTGTAATTAATAGCATATAAAAAGAGAGGCATCTCTGCCTTTCCTGGTGCTCTCACTTTAAAAGGTGACGGTAACTAAACTGCAACCTCAGCGTGTCACATTCTCTCAAAGATGCCTTTGAGAGCGCAAGGAGAAGACGACACTCCTCGCACCTGGATCCTGGCCCAGCTGAAGGTACAAGCTGGGCACCAGGCAGCTCGGCCCCATCACAGCTTGGGCACGGCAGGGCGCATGGCAAGGGCATGCGACAACCCAGCCAGGTCTGCAGATGCATAATCTTGGATTGAACTGCTGAAATTACCCTGCAGTCCCATTTCTGCTGCTTTCAGACCTTTGAAGGGGAACAGCCGGGTCTTTGCTACGAGCAGAGAGGGTCCCGCAGCACATCAAGAGTGAGCTTCTTACCGCCAGCCAGAGCTTCTGCTGTTTCATCCATGGTCCTCATGGTCAAGGGAAGAGACCAAGGGAGCATCCAAGTGCTTCATAGCCTGTTTGGGATGGCCGGTTTCCTATTAATTAAATTCCTTCTCGTCTCCCTGCTCTGTGGAATGAATTGGCTCCAAAGCCAAGTATTGAACTGTCAAACAGCAAAACCTCTCTCCAGCCTAATGAATAGGTGCATCAATCACCTGCCACCACGCTCTCTGTCCCTCCTGACTGAAGGCTCCTGGAAGGGCAGCAGCATCTCTCCTGGAAGACAGGCCATCAGCTGCACCACCAAGAAGATGCTGTTTGTTATTTTATATTTTCAATATAATCACAGCAGTGTAGTTCAGAGGGTGACAACATCCTGCTGCTTTGCCAGCAGTGACTCCTGGATTTTACATCTCTGCTCCCAACCACCACCTCAACTGTCCTTCATATATCACTAAAACTAAAGGATCCAGTCAGACTCAGTCTGGCCCAAAAAAACACCTTGTACTTTACTATCCTATTAACAAGGCCACATACACAGAGGAAGCAAAATATCCTGGAAAATGAGCAATTACCTCACTAAGTAATTTAGAGCAGGAGCCACCATTTTGCAGCAGATATCAAAATAATGAGTGCTCCTCTGCTGACTCTGCAGCTCCCTATTATTCCCATGATGGGACACATATGCAGCAGCACACTAACATGGAAAAAAAGAGGCATCTGATCCCAGGGAAGAATGAAAAGATGTTTGCTACAATACAGAAAGTGTTAGGAAGGAAAACAACATTTAATCCTGTGGCTCCTGAGGACCTCTCATGACTCAGAAAATAAATGCAAACAGACGAAAAAGTTAATTTGGATCATATCAGCTCCACTGGCACGCAAAGGGCAGAGCAGGCACCCTGGGGAGAGGGAGGGAGGGAAAGATTTGCCATAGATCAGGTTTCTAGCACTGACAGCTGACCTAAAACACCACAAGATTTCAGCAGACTCTGCCAGTTCTTCAAATTTTCAAAGGTGCAACCATGTTCTTTAAGAGATAAGATGCATGAAACTGTAACTGAAGGTCACAGAGAAAGGAGATCCTGGAGCACAAGCGTGTAAATGGCCAAGATGATAATCCTCACTGCTTTAGAAGGAGCACAATTAACTGAAAACAAGAAGAAAGCAGAATTGGATTGGTCCTTTGAAGACGTAAAAGTTTTGATCAGAAGTAATGAGGGTACAGGGAACCAGAATCGCTTCTCATCAGTCTGAGGCTACTGCATGGAACAGACAGACAGACAGACAGTTGCTATGTCCTACAAATATTCCCCTTCAAAACAGATGTCCCTCTGCAACCCAACACACTCTCAGCTTGGGAAGCCAGAGACCCAGCTTGCTGCATGGGCTCTACACAATCATCCTCCAGATGGGCCCAGCACAGCCCACAGATACAATTCATCACCGTCAAACCTGAGAAATGTTCCTCAGTGCAAGCCCTCGGCACCTGGTTTTAACTTCATCTCGTTTGAAGGGATCTGAACTGCCCTGCTCTGCTGGAAGCCAGGGGCAGGCAACACTCAGAACCTACAGGACTAGCCAGGCACCAAACGCAAGAACAAATCAGTGCTCTGTAACTCATTTTTCTGTTTTGCACAGTCTTTTCCAACTTCAGGAATCCAGGCTAGTAAAGCTTATCACAGCTGAAGCATTGTTTGTGTCCTACTAAATTTTTAGGAAGAGTTAATGTTTAAAAGTGGCCAATGACAGGATGAGAAGTAGCCCACAGCAGCCAACATATTTATTGTTACCTGAAGTCCCTTTTCTTTGTTAGGCCTTCAAAAGGCACCAGAAGATTCACGGAAAGACAGACATTTAAAAACTTCCTTGACATCATTTAAGATGAAAATTGCTCTTATGGCTTCCTCTTGCACATCCAGGACAAGGTTTTCCAGAATTCTAGACTTTGGCACCACAGGGTACGAGGACCACCTGCATTTTATACCTATGGTTGATCTTTGTTGATCACAGGGGGGAAAGGTTTGAGCAACTGCCTCTTGCTTTGTGCTATGCTTCTGCTGGGCACTACCAGCATCAAACCTAATTAATGGCCTCATCTCCACGTGCTTCAGCAAGAGCAGGACTAGGGCACCTTACCTCACATGGTTGGAGAGGAACAGCTCACGCAGGCACAGCAAACCCTGGCAGAAAGTTGGGAAAGGCACAGCTGAGGGCAATTCCCAAATCACCTCACAGCTGGACTGGCTGCAGGAGGCCTGGCCCCACACTAACACTCTTCTGCTAGGATTGCCAGAATAGTAGCCAGGAGGCTCATCACGGCTCTGCATTTAAATTGTGTCAATCGAATTTGGTTCTTTTCTTCCACCAGCTTACTTTCTCCTAGATTTAGGCCAGACAGTATCTCTAAATAATTGTATGGTGACATACAGAGCCTCACAGCTAACCCAGAGGCCTACTACACTTTGGAAAGCCACTACAGTCATTTATAAGCCCTCTAGAAGAATGAAATTTATCTTCCTTTATGCTCCTCCAGAATATTAAGAAATTCCTATTACTCAGCTCTAGCTACTCTTCTCCTGTGTTACAAATAACATAGCTCAGAGTTTCCTACCCGCCCACTAAAAAAAGCCACTTGGGCTTTCTGGATACTTCTGCTTTAAGTAGAGGTCTGGCTGGGAGAGGCCTTCTCAGCCACATGGCTGAGTTGCCAGGCAGGAGGACCCCAGCCACCCAGGCAGGGAGGCCTGGAGCTGGCAGGCAGGATGCAGGGCAGTCACGGGTCTGAACGGAGAAGCTCAAGTCTGCAGCCTCTGGTGCAGCTTTCTCCTGTTACCTGTGCCACACCTGCAGCAACTCCTGCAGCTCGTTGTCAAAAACCAAATAAAAGTACTCCTAACAACTACAAAAAACACCCAGAGAAGTGACATTTGAGCTGAAAGGGACAGTAACTTCACTGCCTCTCTTTACCTCCTCACAGTGGGGCTTGTTTCAGAAGGACCTTCATTTTGTCTATGGACAAACTTGCCATCAGGCAGTCCAAAGCTACAGTTTCAGACTTGATGGAAAAATCGGCTCAGGGACCTTCAATCTGATTTAACCCAATTTATTTAGATTCATCTCATTGAATAAGACAAGGCATTTGGAGGTCATGCTTTCTGATGAAGTATTAAAATCTCTGCAGTATTTTCTCCACCTTTCTGAAACTTGTTAACAGATAAATTCATTCCCATGTTCCATGCAGCATTTAGAGTGAAAAGCTTTGAAGATCTTGAGTCTCGTGGAAAATTTCTCTTAGGATGAAGGTTTGCAACTGGCTTTGGATGACCTGAATTCTTCCCGCTACCAAGAGGGTCAGTCCCCCCTTGACTATACACCTCTTCATCAGTCACACTTAGTATACACTCATTCACAGTCTGTCACCCATGTCCCTGTGAAGGACAGCCGGAGCAGAGAACTGTCCCAAGTTCTCACCACAGCCTCCAGTCACCACCTCCCTCATTTCTGTTTCTCACCACACTACACTCTTTACCACAGATTGGCCTCATCATATGGTCTAAAGCGACCCAAAAAAACCCATCAACAATCACACACCCATCCCCCTCCCCAAACCAAACCAAACTTATGTAAGAAGGACTCCTAGAAGCACTTTTCCTCCCCTTCCCATTGCTTTGAGACAGATGAGAGCTTCGTCCTGGAACGGAGTGGAGGCAAACCAGAGTATAGTTTTGCAAAGCAAATGTAACATTAAACAGCTTCATCACATACACAAAGAAAAGCAAGGGGAAAAGTTAAAGCAAACCACCGTGCACTAAATATTCTAACACCAAGCAAAACTAACATACCACCATACCTTATAGTTCAATCAACAGTTCACAAATAGACTAATTCACTAATTTCACCACATTACCAGGCTCGCTCACCTCCACCTCCTGATTCGGGCTGGAAGGATCCTGTGTAGGATAACATGTATCTGAAACCCTGCCTGTTGAAACTCTAATCCTTTGCCCTGCTGCCCTATTTATCTCAACCACATTTTACAAAGCAGGAAGGGACACGTGCTGGAAAACAAAAGCCTTTCTTACTCCTGCTCCCTAATATTCTTAAGTACTTTGCATAATTGTTCGGTTTTGATAACCTCCTTTCATATGCTGCAGGAGTTAAAATGAGAAAAGTTACAAAGAACAACAAATCAAATTAAGGGTGTTTCACTCGTCACAGAGGGTACATGAGACAAAGGAGGACTAGTACCATCCAAGAAATCTGAACTCCTCTCCAAGGCTTTTTTAAATCTTTTTTTTTTTTTTTTTAAGTAATTTAAAACAGGTTTCACTATTAGGACTGGAGGGAGAGCATAGGCTTCAGATAAGGAGCCTCAGTGAGACCTGACAGGTGAATGATGGTCTATGCACCGCACAGGTCAAACTCTGATTATCTACATCTTGGTTAATCACAAGCAATTATCTGAAAGTCAAATATGCCCTCCAAGCCAGATAGCTCAGTGCGACTAGGACTTATAAAGCACAGAGGAATCCTAAACTCTGCAGGACCACAACTGCAGAGACTATGAATTTTAAGCAGGATAACCTAGAGGACAGTTCAGAGGGTTTTAACCATATTCGAGACTCCCAGCTCGAGGGCAGCCTTCAGAAGACTGCAGGCTAGAAGATTATCCTCGCAATTACTCGGACATTTTTGGTGTCTCCATGCACCCTCAGATTACAGGCTACTTGGAGTGCAATTCCCGTCAGGTATTAGAGACTACTCAGGGTGAAAGTCTCCATTACAGACAGGGCTGGTAGAGCCAGGCTGGCTGATACTTCCCAATGTAAGACCCTGTTTTGAGTTGTCTACAATTCTGAGAAAACATTCACGTTTTTGTTGTTGTTGTTAATTCAGTTGTAACAATCAACCCAAATGAGAAGTAGCAGGAATAGTTTGTCCTGTTTACAATTAAGGGCAACCACCACCACTTTGAAAAGCTTACAAAAACTTCGTATTAACAGAAAAATTTGCATTTCAGGGACCTACATTTAGCAACTGTATTAAAAAGTCACCAAAATCTTACCAACATTTTAACAGACTATAGAAAACTACAGTGTTTGTCTTATATTTTATCAACTAAATCTGCTAGCAATGCCACATGCAATGGTCCAAAAAGGCTAAAAACAAGGGGAAAAATCTAATATGCAAAACCTGTCAAAAAGGAAAGAACCAATTTGTTCTTCATATTTATCATGGAAATAACAAATGGTGGCAACAAGCTCTACATTAAATATTAGAATCATAGAATCATAGAATGGTTAGAGTTGGAAGGGACCTTCAAGATCATCAAGTTCCAACCCCCCTGCCATGTGCAGGGACACCTCTCCCTAGAGCAGGTTGTAAAAGGTTAGTAAAGACGTAGCAATGCTCAGAAAGGAAAAGACTCAGATTGTCAAGGCTGGCAGTGGCAACACAAATGTTTTTAAGGCAGGTTACTAGCAATCAAGAATGGTTTAGACATAGTTTATTCTAACAGAAAACAGACGTGCTCTGTAGTGTGGACAGGGAGGAGGAGCAGCAGCAAAAGAATAAGCAAGCCCTAAAAACTCAGCTGAGAAAGAACTGAAATGATCAAGGTAAAGTCATGTGCCAAAAGAGGATACCACGTAACTGGAGAGGAATGAAGACAGGGAGAGCATGGACGTGGACTTGTATGGGACAAGCTACTGACCAGGGATCACAGGGAAAGAATGAGAGGAAGACGATCCATGATGGATGGCAGAGGTGAGATGGGAAAGGCCATGCAGGAAAGGAAGAGCAGGGCCAATGTGCCTACTGGTGTACATTCCCCAAGTGCAGACCAGAGCCTAATACTGCAAAAAGTCATCGTTCCTCCGTGGTCAGCAAATATACAAAACCAACCGGCAAACACAGATGAAGCTGGCCTGGGCAGAAAATGACAGCTAATTACACATTCAGTGTAAGCGGCAGAGGTCTGTGGGATGCATTTGGGATGGCCAACCCTGCCACTGATGCTTGCAGAGGTCACCGTGGTGCCACATATACTGGAACTGATGGGGACGGGTGGAGGGTTGTCTGGTTTTACTTTCCTTTCTTGTGGAAAAAAAATTGCATGCAATCAAGTGATTAAAGAGTATCATAAATAGACACAGAAATAAAGAGAACAAATAAAGGTTTCTTTCCCAACTTAAAATATGGAAATGCCCTGGAATTGAAGTACCTTCCCATTACCAGCTTGATAACTCTCAATTCATCTTGTGAATAGTATTGCTTAATGGATAGATTTGCCACACACAAAAAAATCCATAAAAAATCCGACATTTGAAACAAAGCTCACTGCTGAACAGACCCAGCATTTGTCCTATTTTCTTTTATACAGGCTAAGTGCACTGTTTTTTTAAAAAAAAGCTTTCAGTTGAGCATTAATTGCTCTAGCTTCTGCAAACCCTATAAAACTAGCCTATAGATCTCCAGCCCTCCCTGGTCATAGCACAACTTCCAGCAGCCCAGCAAAAAATTGTCCTGCACAGCACATGATCATAAATAACTCTACAGGAGCAAACCAAAATAAAAGTTAACATTTCTCTACCTTGATTCCAAGGAACGTGTCAGATAGGAAGAATACCTGACTATATCCTTTTAAATAATATTTGAGAGCAGACCAAGGAGAATTAACCACCTTCTCCCTGGTGTTTAGACCTCTAAGGGATGCCCGTTAAGAGAATTCTCTGACTTTGCAGCTGGGGGACAAGTAGGTTAAGGAAATCATTGCAAAGGGGCAGGCAACTGCACACATCATCTGCTGAAAACATGCCTTAAACAGGCACACCAAACATTTTACCCGAAGCAGTTAATAAGACCAGAATTCAGGTCTAAAAATCACCAGTCCCCCCCCTTCATTGAAGCCCCCTTTGATACTGGTGTTAGTATTTTATAGTAGAAGGCTGGTCAATACTAATTAAGTGCAATGGAGCCATCATGAATTAATAACCTGCAGGGAAAGACACTGCTGGTTTTAAGGGCTTCCCTTCTTCTCAACTTTCAACTTTTAGTATTTTTGAGGTAGCTGACTACAACCTTTTCATTAATCCAGATACTTCACAAATTAATAGTTCTTAAAATAACACTAAAAAACCCCAGTGTGTTAAATTTACACAGCCCTGTCATCCGAGTATCACAACACGTACTGTGGCAAACTTAGGCATCCTCATTTCTCAATTCCCAGGTAGCTGGGGACAGTTACCTAGTCACCTGCAGGAGAAATACATGAGGGAGCAGCGAGGTTATTTCTAGGACAGGGACGTAAGGAAATGGCACTGCTGTATCGAGTTCCCTTTTACGTTGCCATCCTGCCTGGGCAACGCTGAATGCAGCTTCTGCCATGCCGAGGCTGCTCTGCAAGCACCTACTACTTGGATGTGCTCAGCAAAGGTGGTAAAAGGTGGTAAAGGAATTTAAAAAACACTCACCAGGTTCTGGCAGGCCCTACTGATTTTTAAGCCCTTAAGAATAAGATCTTCTCAATCAGCAGGTAAATCTCCAAGTATCACAGCAGTTACAGATACAACTCAGAGGCCTACCTCAAGCAACCATGCCCTTATATCAGGGAAAGTGAGTTGTGGATACATCTTTCAATTCCCAAGGGAGATTCTCCCAGAAAAGGGACTGGCCAGGATTCCTCTCTCACCAACCTCTGCTGCTGACACGCTGTCTGCAGTGCTAAAACAAAGTCCTACAACAAACAGGATAAGGGAAGCAAAAGCTAGGGGACAGGCATGGGCACAGAGTCGGGTACCACATAAACATGCACCATTTTTTGAACGGCAAAGAAAGGAGAAGACCACAAGGCTGTGGACAGAGAAGAGATTCCCTTTGGATGGGTCACGCAGGTTTGCAAGAGTAACACCAGACTGAGGAGCAAGCAGCAAGGACACTTGGCCCGAAAGGGAAAGGGGATGCAATCCTCAAAGCAAGGAAAGGGGACAGGCGAATAGCGGTAGCTCCTGAGAAAAGTCAGAGAGGGAAAAAACAGAGAAACACACAGAAAAAGCTGTTTTAAAAAATAAAAAAAAAATTAAAAATCACTTCTTTTAGGTGGGCAGGGGAATCCCGCAGCATCCTACTTGCCCAGAGGGGAACAGATCCTAAAGCGGATGGAAGGGGACAGGAGGGGGGAGGCTGTTCTGGGACTCAGTCTCCCTTGCAGACAGTTCAAACAAAGGAGGACGGTCTCCTATAATGGGATGCATTGTACATTTTTAGCTAGCACAAGGTGGCTGTCGTGACAGGGCTCCCCGTCTCCTGTCCTTCCCCCTCCCCTCCAAATACGCACCCCCTGCATGATCCCAACATGGAACGCAGACAAAGATCTGTTTTATCACACCATTACTGTAATGGGAGACAGAAAAAGATAGGGAAAGAGAATGAAGCAGAGGAACGAAAAGGAGACAGAGAGGCTTTTAATGAGTCAGCCACTGCTCTGATTTAAATAAGATCTCCATTTAAGGCACTCTGCCATTGTGTTTTTTTTTAATTAAAAAAAAATTAAAAATCACTGACTGAGCGAGGAACTTTTGGCTGCACAAGGTTGTCTCACAGCTACACCCAGGGTCTGGGAGGGAAAGGGTTATGGAAGGGGGAAGGGAAGGGGAAGAAAACCTCTGGAAAAAATGAGGCTGCTTGCTGGTTCATTTTAACAAGGACATAAATTAGTCTCAAAGCCACAAACGCCATCACCTCCCTGAGCCCTGGGCAGAGCGTAGCAAGTCAAACACGTGCCAAGATAAACAGCGCTGGCTGGAGCCTCCGTGGGGTGCTGGGGGGGGGGGACAGGAGGGGGCACGCTGGCAGGCAGGGCAGCAAAGATGCTTCCAACGGTGCCACAAAATGGAGACTGGTGGTCCTACAGCTGCACAAAAGGGGACCTTCAGATGTTCCTGCCTACACCCACATCAAAAGCTGAGAACTCAAGACACAGAAAGAGGGGAAAATGGGGTGCCGCAGTTGGAAAAGAGCAGCTCTCCTTGGTCTGGTTTTAATTACCACGAGCAACCCTTCCTCCTCCTCCTGTCTTAGAAGAAGGCCCGCCGGCAGGCAGCAGCCCAGGTGAAAGGCTCCATGGCTGGCAGCAGGGAGGGGAGCAGACAATGGCGGGGTGATTCATTACAAAGGCACACACACATACATACATACACATACACACACACATACATACAGGCACACACACACACATACATACAGGCACACACACATGCCTGCTCGGCACTGCCGGCTGCCACATGGGCTAGCGGGACTCCTTAAGGAGGCAGCAGCTCCCTTCCCACTCTCCGGGATGCTCGACACCTTCCCCCTCTCTCCCAGCCCTGATGGGAAACAGATTCGGAGGAAAACGCCAGCAAGGCACTGGGCTGTCCAAGAAAGGGAGGGCTTTGTGCTCCACGCAAGCCAGCAACCTCACCATGCACCACACAGAGAAAAAAAAAAAAGCCTTTTAGCATATAATTCTCATCCAAAGACTCTCTCTTTTATCTGCAATTAGTGCATGATGTACCGGGCCTCGTTTAACACTCATTTTCACCGATTTAGGATTAAGGGGGATAAGACCAGGGTACTTTCTGCTAATGAATCCGAGCTCTTGGTCTCATTAGCAATTTCTGTTTCCTCTTTTTCAAACACGTTTCTACCTTCCAGCATCTCCCATTTCTTCCCAACACTGTTTCTAGTCTTCCCAACCCATTTCTTTTGCTTTACCAGCCCCTCATACCTATACAGAAGCTGACCCGCCAGATTTCCAAGGAAGATGGGCGAGCTCGCTCCCTAAAACACAACAGAACACAGACCAGGCAGGGGAGGTTGTCTGGAGACTGAACAAAACGGAGCAAGAGACTGTAGCAATGCTGAATTCACTCGGTGGCAATTACCAGCTTAAGGTACCAACAACATTTACTTTTCATACATGCGACAGAGCCCCAAAGAAATACATTCACGGGTTGTGAGTAAGGCCACTCCACTGCTTGAAACAGGACTGTAGAATGAGAATAACGTGGCTGGGGATTTTGCCCTGGATGTGCCACGCTCCTTCAGCCCCATGCTCACCCAAACCTGCAGTGAAGTACTGCCAAGGAGCAGCCTAGCAAGCCAGATGCTCCCCCTGCAAGAAGGAAAACTGTGCTACAGCTGAACTCACCTTCACTGTCTTCCTCAACTCTGCATGAAAGGGCTATCCAGCGTTCCTTCGGAGACCCCAACTGAGGCACAGTCCAAGCTCTCCTCCCCTATTGGTTATTTTAATATGCATATTCTTCAGCACCAGCACGTCAATACGCAGCTCAAATCCTGAAAACCTACCCTAGACAGTACGCACTCTTAAGACAGTCATAATTCAAGGTCAACCAATACTAATAATGAACAGTCTTGATGCCTTCCCTTTCCCATGTCAGTAAATTAACAATTTATGTGGAAGATAGATTTCCCTGAAGTCTATTAGGATATCCCAAACCTCTCAACGAGTTTATACCCTTGCCTTGCTTCAGACAGCGCTCCAGCAGAATCCTATCCTTCCCAGTTCCAAGTTCCACACATCTCGAAGTTGACCAGCTCATGCTTCAGAGCACTGGGTCCCAGGCAGGCACAAACTACATGCACTCGTGTGCTGGTGACCCAGGCACCTTTCTGCACCCAACAGACACAGTTTATGTGCGTAACAGTTATGGCTGAGAGCACATTGCAATACAAGGCTGGGCAGAAGAACTCTCTGAAACACGCACACGCCAATCTGCAATTTCAGGGCATACACCTCCATGGAAGCAGGCACGACTCTGAGCATGCAGCAAATACACAAATGGACCCTGACCGCACAGACACAGCTTTTCAGCATCATTCCCCAAACTAAATATAGGTACAGAAAGCCTCAGGAGATTTCTGCAGCGCTCTTCCGTCTCAAAACAGAAAGCCTTGGTCCAGATAAAAAGGAATCGGTAATGGAAGGGACTAAATAGCAGAAGGAGGGGCTTGGGAGCCTAGGAAGATATCTTAAGAGTGGACAGAGACCTATTTCTCAGACACTGACAATCAATGCAAGACAGGAAGGGTCAAAGCGGGTGTCACTTCTTGCAGCAGACTCATCCCAAGCCAGGCACCCGTGAAAGCGCTGCCACTTGCAGTGGGACACACTGGATCCCGGCAGCAGTTAATGAAGCGGGATTCAGCCAGGGCTAAGGAAAGCCCAGAAGACAGTATGCATCTAGTCTGAAAACCTGCAAAGCTCCACAGAAAAACAGCCCTCGTGAAACCCAGATTTGAAGAAAAGTTCCTTCCGAGAGTCCTTCCCTCTAACCCCTTAGGAATATCCCCCAAAGGTTTCCAGCTCCGCAAGGCACTGCAGGGACATTATATAATGCCTAACTCCAAAGGATTCCAGCTCCTGATGCCGCTCTCCTCCTCCTCGATTTGCCCCTCTTCGCCCTCCCTCCCCCCCCCTTCGTTGACGACTTGCAGATGCCATGTAAAAAAATTAAAAAAAAAAATAATTAAAAATTCCAAAACCTCTAGCAGCCCTTCAAGGCAAGCACTGTCCGATACAACCCTCTTGCGAGGCAGGGGAAATGCGATGCTGGGTGCGCTTCCCAGNGGCTAAGGAAAGCCCAGAAGACAGTATGCATCTAGTCTGAAAACCTGCAAAGCTCCACAGAAAAACAGCCCTCGTGAAACCCAGATTTGAAGAAAAGTTCCTTCCGAGAGTCCTTCCCTCTAACCCCTTAGGAATATCCCCCAAAGGTTTCCAGCTCCGCAAGGCACTGCAGGGACATTATATAATGCCTAACTCCAAAGGATTCCAACTCCTGATGCCGCTCTCCTCCTCCTCGATTTGCCCCTCTTCGCCCTCCCCCCCCCTTCGTTGACGACTTGCAGATGCCATGTAAAAAAATTAAAAAAAAAAA
>VXBW01005540.1:1133655-1173527 GCA_013400375.1 Thinocorus orbignyianus
TGAGTTACCATTTTCTTTTTCTCCATAAACCAAAATGGGGGAGCCCGGCCGCAGGGAAAAGGTGGGGGGATAACAAAAAAATAAAAAGGAAAAAAAAAAATATATATATATATAAAAANCAACCGCGGAGCTGCAAACAAAAGCCAAGGTCGCCGGGTTGGACGGGACCCCGCCGGCTGCTCCGCACCCCACCGATCCCAGCGGCTCCGGTCCGGCAGCCCGGCTTCCCCCGGCTGGAGCTCAGCGGGCAGGGGGGGGCATCTCCCACCCAGCCCCGGGGGTGCTGTGGCGTTTCCCACAGGCCTCCCCCACTCCTGCCACAAAGGGGAGAGAGAACGCGTGGGTTACACGGTGCTTTTGGATGAACCGGAAGCAGTATCCCTGCCAGGATCTGCATTTCTTTCATCATAAAAAAACTGGAGAGTGCTGGACTCCTTCCCAGCTTGCTTTTCCCCTTCTCCCATTTATCTTCAGTAAGCATCTGGCCCTTAACACCTGAGCACGCCACGGTTGGCAGCGTTTGTTCTCCCGGCGACCCCGTAAAATAGACTGATATACTGATACCCTGCTTGGCAGGCGGCATCTGAGGCACTACGATTGATTTTCTTGTTTTTGGTGTTTTTTTTTCCCCCTCCACGTTGCACCCACAAAAACCCACGGACAGGGCTGAGCACAGAACGGCCAATCCATCGCTTAGACAAGAGGACCGTGACAACGCTCCGGCGTTCACGATGCAGAGAGAAAAACCAGCTCAGGCAAGTTGCCCCTCTCATCTATCTCTTCTTGACACCTGGTACTCCAGAGACTCCCCAGGCTTTAGCAGCAGCAAAGCCAAATTACAGTGAGTAACACCTTGCATCCCCCCCATGTGTTCTCCTTCGCATGAATATGCCCAGTTATAAATTACACCAAGAAAAAGAGAAAAAACCTAGTGGGTTCATTTCACGGGCTCACGCTACTGCGCTGCTCTCCAGGCGGCCCGTGCTGACCCATGGAGCTTTTCAGAGTCCCTGTTTCACTGGCTGCAAGCTGACCTCTGGCTCCCTCTTTCCCTCCCTTCCCTTTTCTCTCCTCACTCGGTATTAGGCCAGCAGGAGCGCGCATCCTGGCTCAATTCGCTCCTCCAGCACGGAAAGCCTGAGACAGCAGCAAGCCCTCACGTCCCACCAGAGCAGGGAGGCAGGGAGCCACCAGCCGGCCACCCCGCACCACCAGCCAGTCAGCCCTGGTGTGGGGTCCTCTGGGAAGTCGCCAGCCTCCACGGCCGAAGCCCGCAGGGCTCTGAGTCAGAGTCCACGTTTTTCCAAGTTATCTCATCCTCTCTGCTAACTTGCATCTTATGATACTAAGGGTTTACAGGCAATATTGCAAAACCAGGGAGAGGAGTGGATTTTCCCCCCCCTCCTCTGCTATCGCAAACCTGAGATTCTGGAGCACGATTCTGGGTCAAGTGTAAATTCCATTTCAAAGCAACAAAACCCACAGTGACCTTCTTATACCTTTGCCATGACAAAGCACCAGGTTTCAGCAGCGTGCATCTCATTCACCAGACTTCTGCCAATTGCTCAGGATAATCTCCTTATTCTCTCCGTTGAAATTAAACGTTGCGTTCACCCAGTCCCCTCCGTGCCACAGGGTGGCAACTTCTCATGTGAGATCTAGGGCTGCAGCACAGAACCTCAGGACAGCTAAAGAGCCGTGCTACCATCATCCCACCACTGTTAACCAGGATGGAATAATTTCTAATCCATTCTGGCCTTCACCTTAGAAACCTCTAGAAATATTAGCCATCAAAAAGAACCCTCTAAGGAAAAAGAGGTGCCCAACCACACACTGAACCCCCACTTGCACTGCCTCCCACCACCCAGTTGGTACAACTGCTTTGCTCATGTGCCAACAGAGCGGGAATTCCCTTCAGTATAATCTACTACTGGTCTCCCTCTTTTATCTCCATTGTAGGCCAGAAAGCATCTCCTCCCCCATGCCTGGAATATATCCACCTTTGCTCCTGTTTAATACAAGAAAATTTGCAATGGATGTGCTTGGGCAACAAGAAAGGCGGGTCCGCAGGGGCTCTGACTGCTGTAGAAACATCTGAAATTAACATCTGATACAGAGTTTCAAAAGCTTCAAGAATACCTTAGCCTTAGTAACATTTGAGGTCTTTGTTGTCTTGGGCTCCACTGGAGCCCACAAAGCAACACCAGATAATGAACAAGGCTGATAAAATTAATTGGTGAATCTGTGCGACCCACCTTTCCTCACGGAGAGCTGGGGATTCAGATGTTGTCTCATGGTCAAGTGAAACATGTTTGGTAGACCTCCACTCAGCTTCTCCTATGTGCAAGTCATGGAACCACTGCCCAATTTACCATCACCATTTGGCACCCTCTACTGAGGAAAACCAAAGACTCAAACTACAGAACATGATGCTAAAACCACAGAGAAGCACGAGTGGAGTTAAAGGCTGGAAGCCTGAAGAACATATATCTCAGAGCCATGAGATCATCCCTTCCTACTTACTGCATTTATTCAAAAAGCAACATATTCAGAATGGCTCCAGATGCCAATACTTATGAGTTCTCATGACTTCTCATGCATCACAGGCACATATGCATTCCAACTTCATTACCATGAAGCATTCTGAAGTAACTATGGGCAAATTTAACAAGTCTGCCTCTGCAGTGCCAGGGCACAGCCTACCATCCTTACCATGCCAGGAAAGCTCATCGCTCCCACCTGAGCATCTCTGCACCACTTTTATATTCTCTTCTGTAACCACCCAGATGTACATGATGGGTTCTGGTTAGCTCCTATCATTCAAATCCTAACGGAAAATAAACTGGAGAATGATGTTTAAGCAGCAGGCAGCAGGTCAAGGTCACTGAAATCACACTAGTGAGAGCAGAGATGAAGAACTAACTTCTAGTTTTGAGTAAGTGGTCTACACTTACACTTTCAAATGTTTGGGTTAGTTTAACATTCACAGGATTGGTAGAAACGGAGAGGAGGAAGCCACAAGCACAACGCTTTCAGCAAGTTTCAGGACTTGTTTTCCTTTTTCTTTTGCTATGCCTATAATTCTCCTTTGCTACTAGGGTGGAAAGAAAGCACAGCCTTTGATTTTAACATCCCATTACCTGCATTTCAGTGCTGGCTCAAGTTTAGATGGAGCAAACCTGCCAGCTGGATCAAGGCCAGAGGAAAGAAAAAAAAAAAAGTTTCAAGTGCAAAGAACCAATTTATCAGGAACAAATCTTAACAACCAGAAGACACACTTCTGCTGGTGGATTCTATTCATGTGAGTAATAAAAGCCCCGGTACAAGGTAACCTAACAAAATGCTCTTTAGTGGCTATCTGAAGTATCTCACAGTAGATAATCTTCAACTGCCAGACTACGTTTCACGTTTTCTGGATAAATTTGGTGCCTGTGACAAGGAATGCTGACACTGAATAGCCAAGGACTGTGCAGAGAACATCATCTTTCACTTGGCTCCAAAAGTATTTGAGCCTGACCCACGGCCTCTGGCTTCTCCAAGACTCCACACACTGGGCCAGCAAATCTCACGTGTCCTCCAAATATAGCCCCCTCCCCCAGCAGAGGCTGAAACGCAGGCTTTGCTCTGCCCTGAGCGCTGCTCTCTTTTGGACCTCCAAAGGTGAAAAGCTGATGAACAAGACTTTGTTAGAGGTTTCGTAGGTGGTTTCAGAGGATTGAGGAGGAAAATAGGTGAGGAACCGCTCTAGGTGGCTGGCCATCCCTGTGGGACAGACTGCAGTCACACGTACCAGTCACATGTGCCCAGACAATGCCAGAAAGGCACACAACAACACACCAGAGCTCGGCATTGCTGTCAACTTAACCCCCCTATAAAACAAAACAAAAAAAAAATTAAGGAAAGAGCCAAAAATGCAAACTAAAAACACCCAAGTCTTGAACAACACAGTCCTTGGAGTCAAATTGTCAAACGGTACCACTTATGAGCGGGAGCCTCAAAGCCCTCCACAGAGCCTCCAGGCTGCCAAGGCCTGGGACACACCAAGCCAAGGAGCCCAGCACGGAAGTGGTGTCCTTCTACAAAACCAGCACGTAAGCTCCAGTTTTTCCCCAAAAAACATATGAAGCAAACACCAAGACTCCACTACCCTTTTGCTTACCTGGACGACTGGGTATTGGTAATCCATACAGTACACACCATACATAGCCAAAGATCCTCCAGCTAAAGGCCAAATGGACACAGGACTGGAAGCTTCAAACCCGCGTCTCTGTCTTTCAGCCTGGTGGGAAGGACTCTGGCAGCCCTGCGCAGTGCTTGGCTCGGGCCTCTGGGGCCACTCAGGTTGACACTAGCTCAGCTGAAAATAAAAAAGGAGCTGCCTGGCTCGGCTCAGCTCAGCCCCTCTCTTCTGGGATCCAGCAAGGCAGCGCTCAACCATAGGCGGCAGAGGCTCCTAAAATTAGAAATCCCCTACTGAAAACAGCCCTGCAAGCCTCAACTCAGGAGCGTCCTGCGACTCCCGGGCAGCAGAGAGAGCCACTGCCAGGAAGAGGGGGACACAGGACCTTCGCAGCCAGCGCCACTGGGGATGGGAGGAAGCAAACAGCATTTAGGATCTGAAAAGAGCATATGTTCTGGGCTCTAGGTGCGTCAGAGGGAACACTCCCAATCCAGGACAGGGAAAAACATATGGGACTGTTCCTCCCCCACTGCCATACCCTTCTTGCTGTCCTCAGCAGGGACAGGTGCTGGGATTAGCATAGTAAAACCCTTTGGTGTTGGGGAGGGAGGAAGGGAGGGGGAAAGAGAGAGAGAGAGAGAGAGAGGGAGAAGCCACATTGATATCTCGGGCTGAAGGGATCTCTTTCACAAGGGAGTATGTGCCCGTATCGTTTAACGCCTCTCCCTCCCTCCGCACTTGGGGCGGGCAGGGACAGCTGCCGGAACCGGGGCTGGCAGGGGGGGCCAGGCCCCAGGACGGCCCCACCACCCTGGCCTTGGGCCGCTGGGTTGCCCCCCTCAGCTGTTCCAGTCAAACTGGAGGTGGAGGTGGGGGGGATTAACTCTGCCACAGGGGACAGCAAGCAGTGGGGAGAAGGGGCAAGGCTGGGCAGGGCCAGTTGTCATGCCCATTTTAGGAAGCCCGTCCTCCCCGTTTCCAGGGAGGAATCTGCTCCCTGACCGACGGGGACAGATGGGGAGAAGCCCGAAGAGCGGCCGGCGGGCTCACCCCACCAGCCCTGCGTGCCAGGGCGCTGCCGGACGCCCAAGAGCCGGCTGCTGGTTCTTAGAAGACACACCACGGCCCCGGGCAGGGGGGGGCCGACCTCCCCATGGCAAATCGCATGGGGTTTCATCCATCACTACACCGAACCACTCTGGCCAACGCTGGCCCAAACCCAGGCTCCGAAAGAGTTAACAGCCCAAACCCACAAAAGATTCTCACCTTCCTTCAAAGGACAGCAGTGATAAAACTCACTCCCTCCCAATCCCTGGAAGTGTTCAAGGCCAGGCTGGATGGATGGGGCTTGGAGCAACCTGCTCTGGTGGGAGGTGTCCCTGCTATGGGAGGTGTCCCTGCCATGGCAGGGGGGTTGGAATCCCATTATCTTTAAGGTCCCTTCCAAGCCTAACCATTCTATGATTCTATGAAAATGAAGGATGCTACAGCTATCAAACCCCCAAAAAGCTATCCAAAATTCCCCCCTTGCCCCTTTATAATTGCCTACAGTCAACAGGGGAGGGTTTGCATTTCTAAACTTTGACTTTTCTCTGGTGCTGCTGTGCACCAGTGAACAGTTACCTCAGCCTAGCTCTGGGGTAGCTGCCTTTCCATCATTACTGATCATTTCCTCCCCCTCAGAAAGAGTTAAACATTTTGTCTTTTCTTTTTTTTTTCTTTTTTTCTTTTCAAGAGGTTAAGTACCTGGATGATTATCTAGCACAATTTGCATGTGTGGTGTTCTGTAATATAGGTAAGGGGTGGCTAATCTGCAGCCCTCTGACCCACCCCGTCCCTGGCAGGACAGCTCTTGGCTCGTCCTCTGCTCCCACTGCCCTTTCTTTCTCAGGCGCCTCCGAAAAGGACAGCCAGGAGCTGGGTGAGTGGTTACAGCAGCTGCCGCCCACTCTCATCATCTTTCCTAGGGCCACGGGGCCGGCTTCTTCCTTACAAAAGCAGCATGGCCAATTTGGGGAGTATAAAGCATGACATTTTCTACATCTAAAAACAAAAAAAAAGTTTCTATAGCCATTGTTTCTGTGAAGATTTGCACACAGAGAGAAATTAATTGCCCATAAATGGGAAAGCAGCTATGCTTTTAGATCTCTTCACTAGGGAAAAAGGATGAGGCTCCCACAACGAATTTCCATCTCATTCTGCCTTTGGCCAGTTTATTTCACCCCAGACCCAAACGAGCTTTCTGGAGCTCACATTATGCCCTCTCTCCTCCTCACCTTCAGAAGGGATTTGGCCACCTCTCACCCTTCCCTCTGCAAGCCCCACTTTGGGGCACAGACCGCATCTGGTTTCCTCTAAAGGACCAATCCTTATTTTTTTTGCACACACGCCCTCCCCCCCTTCTCCTTTCTCTAACTACGTGTTCAATAGGTGCTTGCCCTTCATTCTTCTGCATAGCTTGTTACTATGCACTCAGGCAATTTAGTATCTCCAATAACATCTTTTTATGAAAAGGCATTAATTTATAAAAAGCCAAAGTCTTTTCCACAGCTTGCTTTTGCTACTCCACGATTACTGCCCCAGGTTTTAAAACCAAATCCCTAACTAAGTTAAAAACCTTACGTTTGTTTCACAATCCAATTCTTGTCATTTCCAACCAGCCCTCGGGGGAATAAAACGTTTCCAAGTCCTAGTGCAGAGATATCTTACTATGTATAAATAACCATCAAACGGGCAAAACAAAACAAGGAGGGGGAGCAGGGAGCATCACCTCATCTCCTCTGTCGTTTTTAACTACAGATCCAGACAGAACTGCCATGCTTTAAAGCTTTTGATGCAGATTTAAGGACTCTGCCTTAACCAGCATGAAGATACCTGGGTGACACCAGTGACAAAGCATCGTGCTTCCTGTGTCCCACAGAAAATTAAGTGACAAAAACTAGTTTTAAACTTGTATATGCCAAGATGGATGAAGCAGGAGTTTACTGACTAGTAATAAACTACTGATTTTTCTGCAAGGCTGGCCATAATGGCATGTTTACTATTGCATATTGCAACAAATACCAGTCAAATATAAGATGGCGTTGCACTCCATAATTTTATTTTGAGATAAAGGCCTGACTACATTACCATATAACCCGCCGTGCACACGCATTTCCAGTAACACAAGTTCGGTAACTGTTATAAAATCACAGCCTCGTTCCTGCAAATGCTTACACATACAAATAATTCTAAAATTACAGGACTATTAGGACTGGAAAAGACCTCCTGACACACAGAATCAGATCAGCTGCTATCATAAAAAATCATCTAATATTTTCATGAAATTTATCATGCTACATCTTAGAACTGGGTTTTGCAGCCACACTACTCCAGCCAAAATGCTGCCCTAGAACAGCACTCCCCAGCAGCTGGGATCTCTGTTCATCTCCAGTTCAATGTTATTCCTGAGCAATTCCTGTTTGTTCTTGCGCCAGTACCATCCTCTGGCTTAACCATATTTCCCTCTTTCCCTTACAATTAACCTTCCTCCTGTATCTCCTCTCTACCCATCTAAACAAGCAGCTGTTACAGTCTTTTGTCACTTGACAGGCTCACTACTCCCCAATCTCTAAAAGCCCTGTCTTGCACCTGAGCTAACCTCTGCCTTTTTTTTTTTTTTTTATATAAGATATTACCCAGAACAACATTGTCGGCTCCAAGTCACTCCACAACTCCAGCACTAAACTCCTCCTTCTCTACCCTCATTAGTACCTTCCCCCATAGCACCTCATCAGATGCTGTAGGACCTGTCTACAGTTAAGACGTCATCCTGTTAAGAAAAATGCATGATATCAAGTTATGAAAATTGGTTCTCTTAAAAACAGATAGGCTGATATGGGACAACCCTATTCTGATGGGTTTGTGTTGCCTTTTATTGCATTTTTAATCGGTGTCCAAGTCTTTGATTAGTGTTTTTTTGCGTCAGCATACAGCTGAGGCTGGACCAACAGGTCTGTATTTACTCAGATTATCCCCCACCACAAACAGGGCTATCACGCTTCCTGCTCTCTTAACATATGATAGTACTCCTGATTTGATAGATTAAAAGTCCTATCAGATCCACAACTTCATGAACCGGTTCCTTCACTTTCAGGGACCAGTATCACCCTTCCCCAGGCAACCCTGCTCCCCACAGCCCAACCTGCACAATCTAGGGTCTTTGAAACATCCAACGTGGGTAGGTTCTTGCCTGTTACCCATCCTGCCCTTGCTCCCATGATCAACTTTATCTTCAACAACAGCAAAAAAGATTTGTTCAATTCTGTGATCACAACAAGAGTATCCTCAGTAACTACCCTATCCCCAGCACTAAGCGGCCCCACATCTTCCCTGCTCTCTAACTGTATTTTGAGAAACTGTCACCCATTTCCTTAGCAACATTTGCGAGGTTTAACTGAGCCTAATTTTTGGCAGTTCTCATTTTATCCCTACTGACTTTAAAGGCACAGCAGCCTCTCCTGACAAATTCTTTTTTGTAAATTCTCTTTTTGCATCTAATAGCCTTTACAAGGTGATTATGCCCCACTTCAGCTGAAGTTTTATCTTAGAGAATTTTTCCCTTTTACTTATATAATTTAGAATTTATATCAAAGTATTCCTAACAAAAAAACTCAAACAAACCCAAACATCAAAACCAAAAAAACACCCCAAGCCATACATTTCTACAGTCAAAGTCTGAGCTTTCAATCCAGTTCATGGATCTCATTAAATATTTTCCTTCATGTATCAAAGCTTCTACCACAATCACCCAAAGGTGGGGACATGGAGGCTTCTGAACAGCTCATTTTCCTGTAATAGTCATAGCACCAATAATTCATGCACTGTCTCAACAACAAGTAATGGTGCTACAGTGACAAAATCTTTTGACCCTATTACTGTTTGCAGCAGCATTTGTTCTCCATGCTGCATCTGAGAAATTAAAGTTTCTCTTACTAATATTTATCTCTCTAATGGTACTGGGAATAATATCATTTCAGAGCCTCAAGTTTGTATCCAAATCCAATCCTAGGAGGGATTACAGCAGACTCACAGTACTCCCTCTGGGACCTCTTTTACCATTCTTCCCCACAGCAATTTTGACCAGAAACAGATCCCACATTATCAGTATTACTCTTCTTTCTTCTTTACAGTCTACTGCATACAACACAGCCTATCACCTCTTGCATCTGCCCTATCTGAACCACACATAATCTTGAATGCATGTTAAAGCCATGATTACTATTCTTGCAGATTGATATTATCCTTATACTATCCATTTTCACGTTCTGCACCAGTAGCTCTGGTTCCTCTACTTGTTATGTCTAATGCCAGGAGCCTGAAAAAACACCCTGATATGTTTGTGCATTTACCAATCACACAGCTCCCAGCTCCCTCAACTAAGAGTATCATCCAGCTAGGCACTGTTGAATTTTATTCTTCTTCTTGTAACATTGGATTTTATTCTTTTCCATCTCCTACATACCCCACCACTTTGCCTAGAAATACAGGTTTACATGCTACAGTAGCAGCGTTTACCTCATTTTCTTCTTTCTTTGTACTAAGCAAGGCATGGAGATTACACAAGTTTTTCCCAACATTCTCAGAACGCAGCATTTTGCTCCACATGCACCACTCTCTTTGATGTCTGCAGACCGAGAAGCATTTTTGGAAAAGGCAAGACCACAACCCTGGGCTTTGCTTTGCCTGTTTTCTTCAGACTACTTATAGCAAGCATGCTAAGTCCCAGCTACCAGTACAGCTATAAGAACACAAGTTAGCTATAGTCTCCCTGTGCTTGAAGTGCAGCCATGGTAATTCCAGACATTTTCCATGTGTTTTCTTTTTTTAAATTGCTAAAAACCGTGGTACTGCAGGGACCCAGCAATACAGCATGGAGTCTGAGATATTTCCATGCTGCACAGTCATTACACCACATTGATCTTTACTAAAGAAATTACACCAACAGTTTCATTTTATAAACTGAATTTATAAAATCTTTAGTATAATTCTCTGTTCTCCAGACAAATTAATCCAAGCCTTAGCTAGTTACTCCCACTAAAGAGCTCTTACCTCCGCTGATTCTAACTCCTCATCGCTAGAAGCCTGGCTGATGCTCTTCCTCTCACCCACCAAAAATGGCATCTTTAACAATTAGCCAATCACTACATCTGCTAAACTGGGTCATCAGGGATCTGATGAGCAGCTTACAATATGTCTCTGCTTTTTAAAGACTGATGTAAATGTAGGAAACATGCCAGCAAGCAAGGATGCATTTTCTGGCTGGGTATGCACCGATTTCCATAGCAGCTAAATTGATCAAAAGGCTCAGGCAGCTCATGCCGGTGTTAGACAAACAGCACAAGGTTCCAAGATTACATCTTCAGAGCTGCAAGAGAGCCTCATTTTGCACCAAAGCAAGTCTCATGTCCTCAGAATGAGGGGGGCTTTTGCTCACTCCAGGTGAGCATTTATACTGGAAAGTCATTGTTCCCCCACAAGGCTACATTTTCTGGGCTGTGCTGCTTGTTTGGTTTGAATAGGTGTAGAAGCTGCATGACTTTTTTTTCTTCCCAGTTTTAATATAATCAACAACGAGAAAAAATTACATATGGTCTAGTTGTTATTTTGACCCTGAAATCATTAGAGATTCGAGCGGGGAGGACAAATGTAGGCAGAGCACGCACGGGAAGCTCGATATTCCAAAATGGCAAGCAGAAGCAGAGATGATGACAAATAGGTGACTGGGTAAATTGCTTTTCCTCACATTTCAGAAACCTGGCAGTTTTACACTGATCTCGAGAGCAAGAAGATCTGGTGGTGGATCAGCTATGCAGGAGAGTGAATAACTCAGCACCCAGCCAGCGCAGTTTTTGCAAGTGAAACAAGTAAAGCATGCAAATACGGAAGATCAGGAATGAAAAGCATCAAGCAGAAATGGAACCAGCAGTTCTTGGGGATGTGGAGCAGCAGCAGAAGCAAACGAGAGCGTGTTGGATTAATGTAGTAAGGACATCACAGGAAAGAATTTGAATGCACTGGTAAAGTCATAAGAGCCAGTTTGCCTGAACCCGGTCTAATTACTTAGTGCTACTGATTCCTTATGTTCATTAGGATTAATGTTCCTAGAACACATTAGCACAAATGAAATTACCAAAAACACACTTTGAATCCAAGGAAATTAAAAATCCCTCTGGCAAAAGGCTTAATAAGCCCAAAGCTAGAGAACACAGCAAACACCAGGCTATGTGTAACCGAGAAGGTAGCCCTATCACACTCACTGCTTCTGCCAAGGAAATACTTCAGGCAGACAATGGAACCTCAGTCATTCCACATTCCAGTTTTTATGGACAAAATTCACAATTTCAAGAAAATTTAAGAGAGAAAATACCAGAGACGATATTTAATAAAATGGAAGCTCTGAAATAGCTCCTGGTCACATCCCTTCCCCTCAAGGTGCTGGAGATCTCTCTTTTCAATATTCCTCTGCAACATGCCCAGAGAAGTTGTGGATGTCCCATCCCTGGAAGTGTTCAAGGCCAGACTAGATGGATGGGGCTTGGAGCAACCTGCTCTAGTGGGAGGTGTCCCTGCCCATGGCAGGGGGGTTGGAACTTGATGATCTTTAAGGTCCCTTCCAACTCTAACCTATGACATGTTCTCCATTCACAAGGCAATTTACTTAAGGGATGAAATTTATTTGCATCTACTTCTACCACTCTAAATATAACCCAACCAAGTTGTGTAGTCCCAAAACTGATCTAAACTGGCTTAATAGCCAGGCACTGTGCACACTCTAAACTATGGACACAAGATATCTGCATTCTGTTACCGCCCTCAGCTCTTTCACAGCATCATCTACATGTAGTTATTAAATATTAATGGCTTGTCTAGACTGGAAAACTAGCACAGTTCTAAAACACAATTACAAACACACAGTATAAGAGGACAAGTATGAATTAAAAATAATTATTTCCTAAGTACCACATATTTTCAAAGCCTCAAACATTGCTTTAGGATACCACATCCATCTGCTAAAGCAGCACACTGCAAGACCTTCATTTGCTGGACAACTGGCTTTATTTTGTTTTGTTGAGCTTTCTTATGGCCATCCAGTAGAACAGCAGGAATATCAAACTCCAGAAACCCACAGAGTAAAACAGGAGTCGAGAAATCACAAGCCTGGACCTTCCTCAATCAGAAGCCAAGCTCTCCCCGAACCCAATCTACACAGTTATGACTATCAGGAGAAACAAACACTCTTGGTGAAATTGCAGGATGGTAAAGACCTTTGATCCTGAAGTTAAATTTCTGTAGGAAATCTCTCTAAAGTTGGAAGTAAAGATCCTTCCCATGCACCTTGAGCTGCCAGACAAGGACTCAGAGTCAATTCAGGCAAAACTCAGACTGCCCAAAGTCTGCCTCTGGAATTATTACAAAGGAAAAATAGAAGGTAGCAACGAACACTCATCTGAAGTTTGAAAAATCCTCTGTCAAAAGACTGTGCTCCCAGAACTGAGATTTCATGCTTGATGCTAGCTAATGAGCTGCCTCCCAGGAAGGCAGCTTTAACAGAACAGTAACTCACAAAAATATATTAGTGATTAAGTTGCAAAATAGATCTGGCAGCAGTCTGGATATACTAGCAGCATATAGAAGACAAGAGTTTAACTTTCATTTCTACCCCAACTCATCTCTTTACATGCATTACAAAACAGGGTTTAATTATGCTTTCTTGAGAAAACACCACCACACCTGACTATGACACAAGACAAGTCCAAAAGGAGCTTCTAAAACCAGACAGGCTCCATCGCCTCAGTTACTACCAGAGTTATTACAGTATAAAGAGGGAAAATAAAATATACATGGATTTTCCAGAAAAAAAAAATAACCATGTGTTGGGCCTGGGCCTCCTTTCAGGGAGAAGTCTAAGTGCTTGGCTCTGCTTCAGGAAGAAAATAAGTGTACTTTTGGACTGAGCCATTTGGCAAAGAAGGTGATCATAGCACAACTTTCTTCAGGGAACACTTGTATATGCACTGATCTTAGTAATAATACTACATGTCCATCAAAACGCATTTTGCCTGTTACATGAAAAACAAAAAGGTGTCCAGATGCAGAATTTCAACATCAAAGAAGAGAAGTCTTCTCTTGGTAGTTCAGACATCACACAACAATCACGCTGTTTTTCTATATTCCTTTGGGGGAGCTGGAGAAAGAGGACAGACAAAAAGAATAGAGCAAAGGCAGTTTTCCTTCATTGTAGAGGATACTAGATCCATCTTCTCACTCCAGAAATTCAGAGAAAAGTTTTGCCCGTTTTGTTTCTCATACTCCCACTTCGTTTTTCACTTAACAAGAAGCAGTAGTTCAATTAGCCAGTCCTTAAGGGGACAACATTTATACCTAGACAGTTAACAGAGAGATGCAGAAGAGCAAGACTTGACTCTTCTATGAAATACAGCAGCTTAAGCCCGAGCATTTCTTCAGATCTATGCTAAGCCTACAAAAATTAAGGTTAATTCCTCAAAGAACTATCTTCCTAAGAATAAATATTATTAAAAAGTCACCAGATGGTAGTATGAGAGACACTCTCACCAAGTATTTTTAATTGAATGAATCACAAACTAGGGTTGGATCCACACTGATGACCTCCCCCCACAGTGTAAGTATAGTTGTGCCTTTATCTTAGCCCCATCAGCAAGGCGCCGCGGGGCTGTCGGTGATGCCACACGCATTCCTGGTCCCTTGCAAAGGCTGGCGGGATAAACCACTTTTGCCCAGGGTTTGAGCTGACACCTTTGTACCTCGCCTTTGCCTGGGGTGAAGGGAAAGGAGCACATGATCAGCTATGGCACAGCATTGCAGTACGTGGCTGTCTTACTCTTCTAGCTGAGTGCTCGCTCCCTAACAGAGACGGTTCGGGTATGGATTTTCCTGCCCACCTCGCCACCCGGCTTATCAAATTGCTTCCACGTGACAGACTAAAATAGAAAAAGGTAGTTGTTCCAAGTTAAAGAGTGTCCACACAATAAATTATGCTAGAACAGACTTAAATTTATCCCTACCTCGGAGCGGTATGGCTTCCCAGCTACACAAACAAAAACAGGATTCGGGGGAAAGGTTTTCTCAGGCAGCATTTTGTTCGTTTGACACAAGAGTAAAGGCATTCCCTGCCCAACTTGGTTCAACCAGAATAGCAGAGCAGCTGTCCACACGCTGTAACTTAGCAAGCAAAAGACAAAACATGTCAAAAATATTAAGCCAAACTCTTAATTGAATGGAAGTAAAAGAGAAATAAACAGGCAGCACAGTTTATGTGAGATAGCTGGGTCTGAGACCACATTATTGGCAAGAACTGAGGAACCGGAGAACATCACACAGGCAGGACCTTTAGCTGCAGCAACAGCAGGTCACCAAATAAATCTCAGGAAATCATTTGGAAACAGTTTCAGTGTGGCAGTATATGGAATATGACACCTTCAGCATAAATCTGCAGAGACAATTTCATGATGGAAGAATTACATCTGTCCATTAATTTCTGCAGGCCTCAGTTCAAAAATCTTGCTGCGGATGATGAATCCTGCTTCCCCAGTCCCCATTTAAAAAAACAAAATGAATCCTAAACTCAGGCAGCTCCAAAGAGATTCCAGAGCAAAATATCAGTACTGCAGTTAAGAGTTCGGTGCATTTGCTGAGTGCACAGAAAGGATCCAGAAATAGCACGCAAAGCTGAGGTTTGGCAAGAACAACGCAGTTTACCCTGAAAGAGGAAAGTCAGACACAATAAACGAATAGTGACAGCAGCAAGTCGTGCTTCAACGTAGGGAGTGACCCCAACGACTAGTTTTGTTGGGGCAGAGGTACTAGTTATTGCTGTGTCCCTCTTCCAGCGGTTTTAGTGGGGAAGTAAAAGGCTGTGGTGCAAAACAGAAGAGGTATGTCGAGGCAATGCTAGCTCTTAGGCTAGAAGTAGTCTTAGAATCACAGAATGGTTAGAGTTGGAAAGGACCTTAAAGATCATCACGTTCCATCCCCCTTTCACATCACTTTCTGCCTCAGATTAAGACAAAAATAGTAAAAAGCAGCAAACACCTAGATTTTGTTTGAGTTATGGCTTTTTTTTTATTTATTTTTTACTTGTTTTTGAAGTCTATCTCTTTCTGAGAAAGCAGGAGTGATCAAAACTCCGGAAATCTTTTTCTTCTCACACAAAGTCCCAAGATGTGGGCACAGTTTACGTGCCCATAGCTGACCTCTAACCGCTACCCACGCTCCTCGCCCAAGAGCCAAGAGGAACAGAATAAAGCCTGACACAGTTCAGTCCCGCAGGCCAGCTTCAACCCCCAGCAAGTTCTAAAACAAGCCACAGCAGCTGAAATCCCTGGACGACAACCACCAAGGGCTTTCTCTGGTTGTACCATCTGCACAATCAAGGTACCTGCTCTTTTCAGCAGCTTTCTGTGACCTCTACAAAAAAAAATAAATTCACACACATTCATTCACCCCAATAATAATAATTATTCTAAAATATTCTCTATTGCACATATACTCTATCAATATTGGCTCCGAGGAGACCTGATAGCAGCCTTCCAGCATCTGAAGGGAGCCTACAGGAGAGCTGGAGAGGGACTCTTTGTCAGGAAGTCTAGTGACAAGACGAGGGGTAATGGTTTTAAATTGGAAGAGGGGAGATTTAGATTGGATATTAGGAAGAAGTTCTTTCCTGTGAGGGTGGTGAGGCACTGGAACAGGTTGCCCAGGGAAGTTGTAGATGCCCCATCCCTGGAAGTGTTTAAGGCCAGGCTGGATGGGGCTTGGAGCAACCTGCTCTGGTTGGAGGTGTCCCTGCCCGTGGCAGGGGGGTTGGAACTTGATGATCTTTAAGGTCCCTTCCAACTCTAACCATTCTATGATTCTATGATTTGTGACTATCTGTACCCTCTGTCCCAATACCAGGAAGCCATAAAGACGGTTTCCTGGCTCCCATGAAAACCCTTATCTCTGTTTTCTGTCACTATCAAGAAATCTCCACCCAAGACTCGGCTCATGTTCTCTGCACATCTCTCCAGTTACTCTGCTGTGAGGCTACTCTCACTTCACGGCGACAGGACTATCAAGGCAAAAATTAACTGCAACTCCTCTGCATTATTGGCTTGGATATCAGCAGCACTCAAACTTCAGCTTCTGTGGCTTTACGGGTCTCTTAGCATGAATTTAAAAGAACCACTTATCTCAGGCTAGAGATTTGTGCATAGGCCAGAGTTAAAGTAGGGCAATGCTTAAGCTGCATCTCAAGCTCACACTGTAATGAAGCAGAAGCTGCAGCTTCAAGCTCTGAAGGGGCACAGCAGGCGCACCTCCTGCGACTGCTCTGAATTAGATAGCTTCTGAAAAACTTGTGTGAATCTTGGAAGTCTAATACGGCTCAACGGTCTGTGACTGAACTGCTTTAGCAAGCAGGTCGAGCTGCAGCATCCCCTTTCACATACGTTACACCAGGCCCTCAGTATGGTGCGAGGAATGAGACCCTTTTCTGTAGCAGAGAAACGTGGAAACCCTGCAGGAAGCAAACTTCAGAATGGCAGACTGCCAAGGACATTTCTGGGCAAAATGAAGAAAAAACATCACTGCCACCTAACTGCCCCAGATTGTCTGCAGCAGAACAGGAAAATACTCAACCACCATCAAGATGAAAACAAAGAATATGGCGGCCACACACAAAAAGACCCCACACTTTCTGCACATTCTGTTCCTGACTTACTTTCTTTACAGTTATGAGGCAGATCTAATAACGGCCCCTAGAAATCTAGCTGTCACATTTTGATAGTTCACTGATTGCCCACAGAGATCTAATTACCTCGGCCAGTCCACATGCCGAAAACCTCACGTGGGCACGGCCATTCCTCAGCCTCACCCCACCAGAGCTCTGGGAAGTAGAAGCATGAGCAACACTAGGATGATCAGATGGTTTTTGGAGCCACCAAGGTCAAAGCAGAGGGACAAGAAGAAGGAAAACAGCTGCTCCAGAGCTGCAGACAACAAAATGCTTTAAAAAGTAGAAAAATAATTAAATGAGCTAATGAGCCATAGCTGGCAAAGGACCCAGAGGTCAAGGAAGATACAACTCCTCAGTGAAGGGAGAGGTGAAGAAGGGGAAAGGCTCTCCCTTCCCGGGGCAGAGAGGGACCAGGTTAGCAACTCCATAGCAGAGATGTGGCAAGGAGGGTAAAGAGAAACGGATGTACCAAGAGAACATGCAATTTATTCTGCAGTTTCAGGGCTGGAGTAAGCAGAAGAAAACAAACAGAAAATTAATGTCTGTGGTGGACACACAGGAGTCAGGAGCGGGACAGCAATGCCACAGGATTTGTTTCGGGTTTGTATGTTTTAAAAGGACATTAACAGAAAAACACCAGCAGCTTACAATGCTCCGAGCATAAAGCCTGCCACTCCTCCCAGGTAATGACAAAAATTCCCGCCCTGTAATGAGAAGGGCTTCTTGGGAACCAGCAGCCCTCCGACTCTTCACCTCGGGCTGGGGGGTGGAGGGGGTTCCCATATCAGCAGCTCGGCAGCACGGAGCTCCCCGCGCTGGCACCGGCCGCCTGCCCAATTCAGACCTGTAATCTCCCTCGACTTTGATTTAATGCAGCAATTACTGGTAATGTGGTTTGAAGGAGATAAATGCCCAGTACAGGGCTGGCTGGCACTGACGCTCATTCCGCTCATGATGCGAGAACAGTTTTAATTAAAATCCCCTTTATGATAAAGGAGCTGCTTGACTGGATGTTTCTGTGCAGCCCTGATACGGAGCCTCCTCCAAAGCGGATTAGAAATCAAAGTTTCCCCCTTCTCGCTACTGGCAACACACAGAAATAGGGAACACAGTCATCGTGTCACCCCTCTGCAATTTCCTTAACCCTAGAACTGCTGGGAAAATGCCCAAGTTTGCTGAAAAGCAATTGCCATCTCTTGTCATGGCCTTAAGTGTTTTCCCAACACTAAGCACCAGGGCTGCTTTAATTTAAATAAATGCGTCAGGAGAGCTCATCCTCTGTGATCCAAAACCAGTTTCCCCTCTACCTAATTTAAAAGGGAATCAACTTGGCTACCTCTGTGGCAGACCCATCCCTACAGCCTGCATTCTGGGGAGGAAGGAAATCAGACCCACAGTGCTCCGGGAAGACGATAGGAAGTCGGGATCTGGCTGAAAGGCTGGAAAAGCAGAAGCCTCTGGTAGGTGAGGCAGAGCGACACAGACAAGGAAGAAAGAAGGAGCAGCACTGCAAGATAAAGGCATAAAATTTGGCAGAGTGGTCAGGATCCCAGCACAGACATGTTCCAGAAACGATCTGTCAGCTCTTGATCGAGTTACAGCAAACGTAGGTGCAATTTTGGGTTGGTTTTCTTCTTTACAGTATAGGAAATACCAGAGATGAATACATTAAGCACAGCTAGTTTCTATTATTGCAAGTGCCAGGAGCAGATTGTCACAGTGAGAAATTGGCCTTGTGCATTACACAGAAAAGGCAGCACTGGGTTTGGAGGCCTGCAGACAGTGCAACGCGAAGATAAAGAGCCTCAAGTCTGAATGTGCATTATTCCTCTCCTTAAGCCACCAAACACACGTAAACATGAAAGGGCTGATTTAAGCAGCTGAATTTCTCAGTGACCTTCAGAATATAAACCGTGGACCATGGGGTCATCCAAGCCTTCTCCTGGGACACTCCCTCCCCTCCTTTTCAGAGTCTTTGCAGCATCATCATCCTAGAAGTATGCCATATTCTCTGAAATCGCCTTCCCCCAAAAAACCCTCAATGACAGTCAATGGGATTCTGCTCCAAAGAACCTTTTTCTTTCAAATTTCTTTCTTATTTTGAAATGGCTCTTAAGTTCCATGACTACCCATCCCCTTCAGACAGCACAATATCAAACAAGAGATGAAAAATAAAAAATCCTGAACAGAACCAGGAGGTATTAGGCACAACAGCATAACTAGTTGACTCCACAGGAGTCTGAGGCAGCAGACACCAGATCACCAAAGGCTGACGTGGCACCACTGTAATGGTAAAAAAAGAAAAAAAAAGAAGAAAAAAAAGCAACAACAACAAAAAACAGCCTTCCTGAGCACCTTCCACCTCAACAGGACGAACAAAGGTTAAAAACACCAGGTCAGAGACAGTGGCAACGTGAAGATTTAATGTGGTTTTGCCGGTCCACAAGGGAAAAAAAACTAAACCAAAAAAGGCCTGGTATAATTAACAAGATTAAAGGGGGATTTAGGATCAGGACAGAAAAGCAATGGGCCAGATTGATCCTTACAGGATTAAAGCTGGAATCCTACTAAGAGTCCAGTGGTTGAGAGATCAACGCAATGTAATGGGATTAAATCAACATCAGCTTTTGTTTTTACACAACCGAACCTCCAGCGCCCATGCTTTCACTGCTTCAGAAAAGTGGCAGAAAAGTTGACTGGTACCTACAGACAACCAGTGTGCAGGTTGGCCAGCTCACAGCAGAAGAGCAATAGAAACTGCTGCTTTCGGAAACAAAGGACAGAAAAAAAAAAATATGTAGTTTATAACAAATGGTCCCAATAGCCAAGAAAGTTGAGGATTTACCAAATCTGCGTTCCAACCAGCTCTAAATTAACTGGTATCAAGTGTGATGGGATCACTCCAGGACTGACTGATGGGAAAGCCAGGAGGACAGTCCCAGCTGCATTCAGACACGCTGCCGACAGGCAATTGGATTTTGATATTGTCTCTTGCCGACAAGGAACAAAGGACGCAGCACACTCTGCAGAACACATCAGCAAACACATTTAAGACAAATTGTCGCATGTCCCCATTGCACGACAATATCCAAGAATTACAAAAGTGAGAAAAGCCTCTTTCAGCATGTATCATTTGCATTACAGCTGGTGCAACACATGCAAGCCAGCTGCACCTCTATTCCCCTGCCCCAAAGTTTCCAAAGCTTGCTGGTAATTTGAGTTGGTAGCAGGGGGGAGGGAAAGAGGGAAACAGGACAAGGCCCTCGGTTCTTTCTAGATATGTGGACTATTTTTAAAGTTTTTATTCTTGTAGGATAGAAAAAAAAAATTGCATGTTTAAATGAGAGGGTATCCATCACCACCCTGCTCGGCTGAAGCAGGAAGGGGTGTTTATTACACACCTGTTCGCAACAGCTAAACAGCTGCATTGGAGAGCAATGCTTCTCATGCAAGGAAAAAGCATTAAAGCATCTCATATTTCCACAGCACTTCTGAGTCCTAAAGGTACTTAGAAACAGCTATGCACACTCCAGCAAAGTTTTTGCTGCAGAAGAAAGATTTCCCCAACACTAAAATTTTGAGATGCAGATACCGCCCTTTCCTAAAAGGTATCCCAACCAGTAGCCTCACTTCCACTTAAAGTGCTTCTCCTTTTCAGCCGCTTGGACTGATATAAGTAATCGGCATTCACTGCTCCTCCTCACTCAAACAGCAGCCAAAAATCTCAGTGTAATAAATTGGGGTGGAGGGGAAATAGCTGAAACTACTGCTGGATCCAAAAGGCCTGAGAGCAAAGCTGCTCTGCAATGTTACTGACGCTGTCCCGATGGAGCTACGTACCCCACTTAGGCTGCCAAATAGGCTTTGCCACCTTCCTGAGGGACACGTCATCTCTACTCAGAAGGGTTCTCCGTCCAAAAGGTACATCGTGGATGTAAGCAGACATCACGGTAGTGAGGGAAGGTGGGATGAAAAAGGAGGTCATTACAACAGAAGTGAAAAGTTAAAAAATAGCAACAGGCAGATCATACTGTACATTTGCTATTTTCTAACCACATAGACACAATTGAATCTCAGCTCTTTTCCACATTTAAACTTTGTTTCAACATTACATGATTTATGAAGTATAGAGAAAGTACAGAGGAGTATTCCAGTATCATCCTATGCCAGCTCCTTAAAGCATGATGAATAATAACCCCTAAGAATATCTCACAAAAGATTGTCATCTGGTCAAAATATTTTCATTTCATCGTTGTCTTAATGTCCAAGAATCAATTAGAGTATTGTGTGGGGGACAGCATATTCGAGGGAGGAGAAAAAGTATCTGCCTTTGCCCTGGATTTAGCTACAGACCCAAGAACCATCTGGTAAAAAATCAGCCAGAGCATTGTGCAGGCAGTGTATTAGTCATAAGACGTAGGACTCCAAGAACAATGAAACTTAAATTTGAGGGACAGACAAGGGAAACTTAATTACTTGTTTAAGCTTCTTCACAGCTTTGAGGAACCTTTAACACTTTCAACAAAAAGAATTTAGCACTGGAGGGCACAAAGCACATCCTCGACCGATTTCTTAATTTTCTGCCAGTCTGTTTTCATTTCCAGCATGGAACTATCTGCACTGGTCCACCAGCACAGCCTGCCTCTCCGGTGCATGGCTGCAGGATGCCTCATATTGCCCTTGGCATGGAGTACCATCCAGAACTGGAGTACTGCGGATAAAGATGACAGATCCTCCTACAATCTGACAACTGATAGCTATAGGATAACTGTAGTGATAAGACATGGAGTAGTGGCTTTAAACTGGAAGACAGTAGGTTTAGATCAGATATTAGGAAGAAATTCTTTACTCTGGGGGCGACAAGACACTGGGAACAGGTTGCCTAGGGAAGTCATAGATGACCCATCCCTGGAAGTGTTCAAGGCCAGGCTGGATGGGGCTTTGAGCAACCTGCTTTAGCGGGAGACGTCTCTGCCCTTGGCAGTGAGGTCAAAACCCAATGATCTTTAAGGTCCCTTTCAACTCTAATGATTCTATGAACTCCCTAGAGAAAGCGTTTTGTCTGTCCCCACAATCTGACTCAAACTCCTGCTGTAACCAGTAGCCCTCACTGGAGGTCAAAGGGATCTCTAACAGATGACAGCACAAGCCATCCAATCATACTTTTGGTTAAGCATGCACACGTATGCAGTCAATGACCTACTGACTGCTTAGACCCGTGCCAAAAAAGCCATCCAAATTCAGATCTGCTCAAAGACCTCTCCTATACCGCTGCTGTACCCTTGTGGGTTAGGAACGTTAAAGTTCTGGTGCTGCTGGAATTAAGATTTGCAAATAAGCACCATGGGAAGTGCAGGAAACACAGATGTTCAGCCTCAAATCACTATTATCTGTGCTCTTCCTTGAGCTTTCAGCTGGAAACCCGGAAAGCTGAGGTTTATTCTTTTCTTATTCTCTTACAGTTTATTCTCTTCCTTCCAAGATAAACAGGCTGTTTGGTGAAAAACTAACTTAAACAGGACCCGGTCCCTGTCGGTCTCCAAGATTTGGACAGGCTTAGAGCAAACAGAGTCCCCTGTGCTCATCGTTGTTTGGACAGGTGGGAATAGAGCCGACAGGCAGAAGAGGCGCTGGAGAAATTCACACCAACTCAGCCAGCCTACATCCCTCTAGTTCTTTTGTTTAGACTCATCAGGGAAGGAAATTCCTGACCACGATGGCAATGTGCCAGGCACTGATTTTACCTGTTTTCATATTAATCAAATGTAACGTACAGAGTAGATCATCCTGACCCCAAGTCTCCCTTCTCTGAAGCCAGTACCTTAATCTGCAATGACTTCTCTTTTTGGATTGCACTAGGCTTTCATGCAAAAATAGTCAATGTAGTGACCTTGGTATCTTCCAGAATTACAGGCTTGCAGGAACACAGAACTGGAAAAGATCATCTGGATTATCAACTCTCATTTTCCAATAACACAGGCGGTCACATTATATAGTCTCTTTCATAACCTATTCTTTCTGCTTCCCAAATCTCCAAAGACTGTACGAAACCCTAGATGCAAATAGATGCAAGTTGCTTTGTCACACCAACCCCCAGGGGAAAGCAATGCAGACATCCCCAAACCAGCTGTGCACGGAGCAGTTCAGATGTGGAAGCGGTATAACCACGTTCACGAGGTGCTGCACTAAAGCTAACAAACCTTATCGAGCAGCAGAACTCATTGTCTCAGTTGCAGTGCCGGACAAACATAACTATATTAACTTCTGGATTCAAGCTGCTACATATGGATGCCACAGTATGGCACCGCAGGGACTTGCAGGATGGAGAGTTAGCTTACAGGATACTATAGCTCATGGATTTTTGCATGAGCTCCATTTAATCTTTTTTCCAGAGCTTTCCTGCTCCAGAGCAAGAATCCAAAAATCAACGTTTATATTAACACAAAGTGTCTTTTACCATATTCACAGAAATTTGCCCAGACCTGACCTCTAACATACACTCAGGAAAATCTTATGGCACCTTCAGAGCCACAGTCTCCCAGAGGCTAACATCCCTTAATCTCTCTCAGCACTGACCATACCACGTGTGCACCTTTCCCACAGCAACTGCATGGTTCTCCATCCATCCCATTGAAGCTTCTGTTGATGGCTGACGTGTTTATTTGCCATTCCTACCAAACAGGTTCCAGCCAAAGGCCTAGAGGCACAGCCAGACTTCCCCAGCAATAGCTGCCCCAGGCTTGGCACCAGAACAGAGCAGGGAGACCATTTTCCCTGGATAGCCACTTGCTCTGCTGCTATCAATCGCTTGCTTTGAAAGCCATGCTGTAATGACCATACTTTTCACTGGCAGTAGTTACCTTCCATGAAAAAGCCCAAACAAATAATAGAAAGACAGGGTGTGAGGAAGAGCATGTTGCTAAGACTCAACTTTGGCAGCAGAGTTGGGTTTCCAATCCCTTGGTGGGAAAGCTGACGAGCTCAGAGCCTGGAGGGAAAAATTATTCCAGTGAATGTAAAGAGAAGCTTTTAAGTGACAAAAAAGCAAGTAAAAGGCAGGTCAGGAAGAAAACCAACAAAATACATTTCAAAATGAGCTTGGCAAGCTTACTAGCACTATTCTTGCTTGTAAGGTAGATAATTAGTAGGTCTAGGTAAGATCTTCACTTTCACAGGGCTCTAGAGAAAGAAATCATTTCTAGTTGCAACAGGCAGCCAGCCTCTCACAAACACTCAGCATGTACTCTGTACATGGCTGCGAGAAATGAGGAAATTATCTATACCCGCTATAATCTGAGATCAGAGCGATGAATCCAGTGCTTTCCTACCAGAAGCCTAGCAACAGCATGGACCTCCCCTACCTTGGTCCCTCCTGCCTTTGATAGTTTCAGCTGTCTTTGAGCACAGGAGAAGGATGGCTGATAAATTGCTTGCTAGGGCTGCTGCCCCTTCCTTTCAACCTTTCTTGTAACAACAGACCTCCAACAAGGCAACATTCATACATACAACTCTCAGAACACATCATGCTCTTTAGAAAAATACTTGGAATGAAATGACTCTAGATTATATCTTATGACTCACAGTACACACAGATTCATCTGCTCATAAATGAAAAAAATAGGGCTTTCTTATCCAGAAAGGGGCTGAACGCTTTTCCCATACTCAAACCACCCTGCTCCTGGCTGCCCCTATGTTGTCAGTACATACCTGCCTCCGAGCAAAGACCCTCTCACCTTCATGGCCCAAATCACCCCACGTCCCGTCCAGAGAACTGAGGAGTAGGAGTCCTCTTGAGCAATTCAGGAGCCCAGACAGTTGCAGGCAAATGGGAATGAGTAAAATAAGAAATTTAGATGCTCCCCTATGAACAAAATACTCATCTACAAAAACAGAACTCCTATATGCCCCTCCGATATGTACAGCAAAGTACCCATCTTGAGTTTCAACACCAAAGATCAGATTTATGCACTTGAATGGTTTGCAGCATCAGAAAGACTATCATACCATCTCTGCCTCAGAAAGGCTTTATACAACTGCATCCTACACAATAAAAGTGTTAAGATAAATAGAGTCTCTTGATATTTAATGGCACAGCTAGTCTGCCGCCTTCACTTCCCTCACAATGCCAAGCATTAGGTCACCACGACAAGATATTTTAAGTTTCCCACTCTCCAGCTTTCCACAGTCCACAATCCCTTGCAGTCTACAAGGCCCTCATTTAAGAGTCTCCTGCAACAAGTTGCACCCGAGGGAATACAGTTCAGCAAGCAGGAATGTCAGTCTGAACCTAAGCTGCACCACCACCTCATTTCAGAGACAGCATTATAATCAGGGGCTGGAATGTCGCAGGTAGCCTGTACTTTAGGGTTCAACATCCACACCATAACACAGATGCAGGAGAAGCTACATTCTCCTTTTTATTTTATTATTTGTCAAATGTGACAGCATTCAATATTGCACAATCTCTTCAAGAAAGATAATTCTGCAGTGTGCACCCCGGGGCAGGGGCGGGGAGGGGGAAACAGTATGGTTGCTGTGGGAACCTTAATTCTGGATTTCAAGACTTGCATATTTAAAACCCCAAATTTAACACCGCACTAATGTAGCTTCATGCATTGAATTAAGGAATGACTCAGTACAAATCTCCATGCATCTACTGAAGCCCTGATGTTCCAAGGACAAGATGCACAGAACAGAAAAAAAATACAGCATAGGGAACAAGGAGGGAATGAGGGGAGCCTACGAGCAGGGAAGGAAGAAACTGGTACAGGTGAGGCACAGCAAACCCCACACCAAACCAGATCTGTCACTTGGGGCTCCTTGTTCTCACTGCTAAAGGTTACACACCCTGTTGGGATAAAGAGCTTAAAGCAAAAACACAAATGGGCACAGAGGAAAAGGTTCCTGAAAAAAAAAACAAAGAGGGGAAGATTCCCCGAAAGTATTAGGGTAACCTGTACTGAGAAGGGAAAGATCACATCCAGACAGCACAAATTCACTATTTATTTTTAATTATCATGGCATAATGCCTGGATGGTGCCCTTAAGAACCCCTTCAGCTATTCAAACACTTAACATTTATTTTCCCCACTCCTCTGAAGTTTAACTGCAACGCAAACACAGCAACAGCGATGCCCAAAGTTTAGGGAGCAGGCAGAAGCAGCAGCCCACAGAAGGGCACGGGTCTTCATTCATTGGAAAACATCCCAAAACTCAACTCTCTCTCAATGATCTGGGACAGCACTTCACCTTTTGGGACGAAGCTGGTCTTCAAGCAGGCTGACACCTCCACTTTATGCTACAGTGCTCGCACACCCCTCGCCAGCCGGAGGAGGGGAGACAGCCAGGCAGCTCTCCTGGGCTCCCACACGCATAGGCATCCTCCTCGCTTCAGCTGGGTGAGGAACATCTCATTGTTTACTGCTTATCTCAAATCAGCAGCAGCATGGCTGAGTTACTTCTCCTCTCACCCCGCCCCACCAAAGGAAGCACAAATCTCAGCTGAGCCATAGGGCCTTCCCAAGCTTTTCTTCACCAAAAAGGTCCCACACGCCAGGCTGCGGTGGAGGGGGAAGAGCGGAGAAGGTGGACGTGCTCGCCAGCAGGGCCTGCTGGACAAAACCAGGCAAGTGTGCATACCCCGGCGCAGAATCAAGTTACCCTGCAACAAAGATAGTAATGTGTATGTGCAAAGGAGGGAAGTCGAATCCTCTAGCCCGGCTTCCAAGGCTTGCTTTGTTGCTAAAATAAACCAGTGTTTGTTCCTGGGAGTGATGGGGAGCTGGATTCTAAAAGCAGCAGCAGTGAAAGACCCCACCTTCAGAGTTAGGAACAGATTTTTTAAATTAAATAAAAAAACAACCCAACCAAAACAAACAAAAACTTGGGAATTGATTACTTTTCACCTTGTGTATCTAGGTAAGAAACGCAAGGGCAAACTGCTGATCTCAAGGGTGCCCAGGAGCAGACAAAACTCCACGTAGGTGGACTAACTGAGCAGCCTAACAGCTGACTGCTCCAGAGGAAATTCCAGTCCTTGCTCAAAGGCTGAAAATATATATGGTTTTATATTATATATGTTTTTACTTTGCTTGCTGGATCTATATAACACTTTACACATGTTTTTCCTGACATTATTTTCCATACTCCACCAGTAACTCAAGTAACCGTGCCACTTCTGGAAAAACAACCTTGCATCCAACTTTTGTCAAAACAGCTTCTCCCTCTACTACCAAAGCCCCAAATCCCAAAACTACCCATTTGCTCCCTGCTCCTTCAGTGACTGCACTTCTCTTTCAGCAGCACTTGTCCACTACCTGGGACGTCTCTCAGTAACATCAAAAATCCTACAGAGGCACATGGGAACAGTCCTATGCATGAACTAAATATATCTATATGCATATATATATAAAGGTCTCACAGATGGCAGACAGTGAGCAGCATTATACCAAAAATCTTGTCTGCGAGGCACCTGCCCAAAACTGTTCTCTCCAGAGAAACTTATAACCACAGGACAAGCCTGCTCGATGCCCAGTTAACAGCACTCCCTCTAAAGATTACTTTTTACGAGGGAAAACTACAACCCACTGTGTGTGCAGGCTGCAGAGAGCTAAGCCCAACGGCAAAGGCCGCTCACATTAGTGCAGAGTCCTTCAGCTTTCCACTCCTTATATGTGCAAAGTGTGCAAGCCCTCACACACGCTTCTCTACTCACCCAGAGGTACATCATGTTAAGCCTGGGTCCTTCAAACCCAGCAGTGAGAGGATCCGGCAACGCAAGAGGCACTTCAGTAAGATTGTCGAGACCAAGGTTGGTTGAGGGTTTGGTTTGGGTTCTTTTTAAAGAAAAAAAAAAAAAGAATTAAAGAATTCCAAACGGCTCAGTTTGAGGCTTAGAAAGCGTCTCGCCTCCTCCACCCCCCTCCTCCAGCTCTGGCTGCTCTGCGCTCTTCTCTCGCACTTAATCTCTCCCTGGGAGTTCCCAGCCCCGTGTGTCTGTACTGGCGTGCACAGCACACACTCTGCATTCGCCTCCAGGGAATTTCTCTCTGTCATTCTGCTTCTAAAAACACAATCTCGGCCTCACAAGATTCTTGCAAGAGGCAGGGATGGGTGGGGTTAGTAATAAATGCAGCCCGGCTCCCAGTGCCGGAGCATGCTTACTTTAGAAGAGGGATCTTCAGACATGAATGAGGCAGAGCAGCGGCGTCCTCCAAGGTCACTGGGGGTGAGGACCCGTTCCCCCCATCCCACTAATTGATTCTCCTACCAGATGCCAGCAGCTGTGCACGGGGCCATAGGCCGGTTCTGCACATCTTCATCTACCCCATTTGTCAACACCCAAAATTCAGTCACAATTCAGTAGTTGTGTTTAATCATTAACCACTGACAGGCACTGAGGAGCATAACTACAGGGATCCTGAAGGTAAGGAGAGAAACCTGTGGTATGCCAGCCACCCGAGAGCTCCTGCTGGAGAAACAACCACTGTTGGTGTGAGCTGAAGACGAGAAGCTACTCACAGATAAAGGGGTTAATCTGCTTCTGCAGGTGGCTCTGCAGGAGTATTTTACAGACTTGCACATTGCTAAAGGGAAAGCAGCAGCTGGCTCCAGTTCCTCCAAATGTATCAGGTTCCCACTTGCCCGGAGGCAGCTTCCCCCCAAGTCTGACTGGGGCAAGGGCCCTCTTGAGCAGCCTTGAGCTCCCAAGCCCACTCTCCAATTTCAGGTTTGCAAAGCTCTGTCAGTGGGGCAGCAGCCCAGCAAAGGCAGGCTGAGCCAAAGACACTCTCGCCCCAGCTACCTCGACAAGCTCCAGCAAGCCCTTCCCAGCCCCAGCGAATCCTCGTCCCATCCCCCATGCCCGATGCCACAGGACAAGTGTCACCTCTCATCTCATTAATCAGTTAAACCGCTCTTCCAAACTAGGAAAACGGGTTTTCTCGCCCCCTTCCCACCTCAAAATGAAGAATCGACTTCCCTTGCTGGGCTCCAAATGCCAAGTTAAAATTGGCCTCTTCTCAAACGGAGGGGGAAAAAATAAAAACGAAAAATTTTCGAAAAAAAATAATAATCATGTTTTCATTGAGGAGCTGGTCTCCTTGGAAATGAGTTTTGAAGAAGTATTTTTATCTCAGCCAAAGATACAGAAATGGTGCTCTTTCACGTATCACCTCTACTCTCTCTACTTACAGATTACCTCAAGGCAATCCAGCTGGCTGGGAGCAAAGCAAGCAGCCATGCAGCCTGCCGCGCTCCACCCACAAGCCAAGTCCCAGCTAATGTGGGGCAACCAACTGATTCGCCTCACGTCGCAGAGATCCCAGGCCTGCTCTGTGCTCCCCAAGCTCTCCTCACCCTCAGCAAGGTGCAAACAGACACTGGGGCCAGGTTTTTCCCAGGTACAGGCGCAAACACACAGGATGCCAACGGGCTGTAAGGAAATGCACAGCTGTCATTGCAGCCCCACATGAAAACTTGGAGAAATGGCTTATTATCATGCCCAAGATATAGCAGTCACAGAGATGCGACTGTTAGAGACAGGCAGGACACCACTCGGCTTTCCAGCCAGGAAAACCCAAGTGCTGCTGCTCAGGGGAAGGAGCAGAAGCCCCGTTTCAGGACACTCGGATGTCACGGAGTTGTTCAGCTACGGCATCTCTCGGGCCTCCCATCTGCTCTCACCTTTCGGCACAACGGGTCAGGTTGAGAAGGTGAAAAAGCAATGTTCTTAAAAATCACTTACTGCACCAAAGCCTATGCACCACAATCTCCAAAGAACAAAGTGTGTGTTCCATAAACCTGTTCTCAGATGTGCTGTGAGGAGAGAAACGGTGGCAATGTGGACATTTGCATGGCAGTGAGACACTTCAGTTGACATTTCAGCAGCAGGGTCACACCAGCAGTAGCCACTAGGTTCAGCCAACCTGCAGACTCAGGCAGACACTTACACACCCAATCACCTTGATGGCATTTTCAAGGTTTTCTTCTGATTTAGAAGCCCAATACTAAAGTGATCTTACTTTCATTTTAATGAAAGCTGAGATTCCTTGTATGCAAAGAAGAGAAAGCGAGAAGACACACAGGCCAGGTGAGCAAACCCCTCCCCCCAAAATACCATTTCATATGTATTTCCATAAAAGACCTGAAAAAGATGAGTGTTTAAAACTAAGTTGAAGAATGACCAATAAGATCCCTAATAATTTTTTTTAAAAAGGAAAGAAATTTCTCCCCCTTCTTCCTCAGGCTCTCTCAACCTTTAGGCCACTCTTACAAGATAGAAAAAAGAAAAACTTTCAGAATAAGGCTGATATTTAATTTTACTCACTGGGACGCAGCAACTCCACAGCTGCACAGGTCACATTCAACCTCCAAAGAGAAACAAGACCCACGAACCCTCCTCGAATCACCCAAGCACTGGCTGGAAATTCATCTGCTACTGTTGCTACGAAGCCAACACCTCTCCAAGGAAAGTACGTGGGAAGTTCACTGAGAGCAGACAACTTCTGGTGAATAAATACCCTTGTCCTGGAGCACTTTTTGATGAACCTGCAAGAGCAGGTTTCTCAACGCTCAATTAAACTCAAGCAGCGAGAGGAGCACCCGACTGGCCAGGAAGGGATGCTGCAGGACACCTCTAGAGGCACCACTGCTCTGATTCAAAGGAGCTGCTGCTGCCCAGAGCTTCAAACCAACACCAAGAACATGAAGTGCGTGGCTGAGACAATCCACAGTACCCAGTACTGGTGGCAGTGGGGTAAATATTAGCCTTATATCACAAGCAAGAAGCGTATTTACTTGGCCGATATAATTATGTGGTTAAAAAAAAAGGACCAGATGAGGGATTAGGCCTTCTTTAAGCTTTTACTCAAATCATATAGATTTTCAACTACATTAGCTGGTATGTAAAAGATACCAACAGAAGACATTTATTTTATTTCTGGAAAATTTACCCTAAGAAAGCACAAAATATTCTGCAAGTAGCAAGAGGAAAACAGTATGTAAATGAGTCTAATTCCAGAAAAACAAAAGGCAGACATGACTAAGACAGGCTTTTGAAACAGGTAGCTAGAATCCCCTGCAAATGCTTTGTCTTAATCCTAACAACAGTGCTTTACAGGATGTGTGTCAGGGAACTTGGAAGGTTGCTGTGTGTGGAAATACACATGATCTCTTAGGGATCTTTCCCGTCTCAAAAAGGATTAAAAGCAGAAAAGGAAAAGGTTTTAAAATTAATATATACCAGGCTAAGAGAAAAATGTTCAGAGAGCTGTAGCCTAGTGAAACACTGGTGCCTCCTCTCTGATGGCAGGCTGTTGTGTAAATCAAAGTGAAAGGGGAAGAAAGCAGTCTACAAAGATATTAGAGCTTGTTAGAGAGGTAAGGAAGGTGTTAGCAAGCAACAAAAGGAGGAAAATAGGGAGCACATAACTACCTATTTAATAATCAAGGTATTTGGCAAAATAAGAGGGACTGGTAAAACAGAGGGGGAAAAAAAATAAAAATATCTACCTCCTTCTGTACCGGTATCAAAAGCCTTAATTACTTCTAAGAATAATTGTGGCTGCTCAGTTAGGTGCCTAAATTCAACCCAAAAATACTGCTGGCATCTAAGATTCAAATAAGCAAATGCTTAAGAAATAATTTAGAAAAAGTTCTAACCTATTTAGGAAAGATCTGAGTGGGCAAACGGGGAGTAGGTATGGCACAGTTTCAAGCTGACGTTATCTGTTTCTAGCTGATTGTGTCTCAGAGGCATATGATTTCAAATGCTCGTGGATTAACATTCTAGCAGATAAAGCTCAAGACAGGGTACGAGCTGGTGTGTCTGCTACTCACTACTGAAATGGCATGAGATAGCACACAGGATGAGTAGCTGGCTAAGCACCTCTTCATAATGGAGGAAAAAAACCCATCCGATCACCGGGAATTTCAAACAGAGCGACACTTGCAAGAGGCGTCAGGGGGCTAATGCCAAAGAACACCCTTGAAATTTCTAAATTACAGAAAACAATTTCTTAGTTCAAGAAGTGTTACATTGAAAATGAGCAATTCCATATTAGATTCCATCTTGACAGAAAAGAGCAATCAACTGTAAAAAGAGAAATTAGTAGTAGCTTAGGTAAAAAGGCTTGTGACAATCACATTTGGATATAAGGAAAGAAAAGGGAAACCAAGCCAGTTTATCTACGTACACACTCAACACTTGAGTGGGACCACAGGTATACTGGTGTATATTTCCTAGACAGACAGTAAAAATAAGATTACTTATTTGGGTTCCCTGTTATGTTCCCACATCTGAACACTTGTATATATTCCAGCAAATGAAAAGAGACGACAAAACCTCAGAGAAGGAAACGGAAAGGAAATTAGAAGGGGGAGGTGGGGAGAAATTGCAAGGGATTCCTAAGAACAGGAGGAGAATTCCACAGATAGAGCTGAAAGACAATAATGAGTTTTTCAAAGCTTCTCAAGAGTAGTAACCCCACCAATCATTTTGACCTGCTACTATCTGGAAAAAGGTAGAATCATCCCCAATACCAAAGAAAGAGCCAAAGCATTCAATACGTATATCTGTTCTATATTTGGAGAAAAGTCAGCTGTTGCAGTCTGTGATAACAAAATGCCTTCCATTCCATCAGTAACTAAGGAAGATGTTCCAACAGCTACTCAACAAACAGCACTGTCCTCCTCTTATCTAGCTGGAGCTTACAAACAGCAGGGATGTAACCAGATAACAAGTGGGTTTTAACCAAACTACAGCTGTGAACATACACAGGTGTGGACACTCAGGCCTGCAGTCTGCACCGAGCTGCTTCTGCAGCTCTAATAAGCCCTAACTACAGTACTAACACTCAACCTGATGTAAGGCCAAAAGCACAACTGTGATGCAATGACATCCCCAAATGCAGGTGTTTGTTGGAACCCGTATTATTAAAGCCCTGCTGCTGTTAGCTAAGCTTGGCCAGAAGATTATACCTCTGTCAACACCAAAAGACTGCATCAGGGAAACAGAGCTACTGGTGAAGCCACCAGTTCCAATTTTTGCAGCATCTGAATTTTCCTAGAAGCATCCAGGTTGGAACTCTTCCACTAATGAGCGCTAAAATGACATTTCAATGCTGAGTAGAGCAAAAAGTGAAGTGGGGTCTGATAACGGAAGGATTGCAGAGCAAAGATAGAGGTGGGAGGCCTCAGGTAGGGGAGCAGAAACTAAATTGTGCACCCGAACGCATCTGGGAAAGCTTTCAGATACATGAATGAAAAATATTGATCATAAAAATACCTACTACTGATGTTTAATACAACTTCCTGGCAAAATCTCCTGTAACACAAAACTCTAAAATATTTTTTTTTAAAAACAGGCTGAAACATAGTCTCTAAAATAAGATTAAATTATTTTATCGTTAATAAGTACTACTGAATCTATGCGCTGCTCTTCACCGTGCAGCGGGAGGGGAGGTGTCTCCAAGGCCGAGGCAGGCTGAAGAGGGAATAACAGAATCACAGAATGGTTAGAGTTGGAAGGGACCTTAAAGATCATCAAGTTCCAGCCCCCCCTGCCATGGGCAGGGACACCTCCCACCAGAGCAGGTTGCTCAAAGCCCCATCCAGCCTGGCCTCGAACACTTCCAGGGATGGGGCATCCACAACTTCTCTGGGAAATTTCATTTCAAACCAAAGGAAGACAGCTGTTCTCACAGCCAAGAGCCAGACTAAGCTCTCACATTTTACACAGAAGCTGGATTCTGACTGAAGATGAAGACTGGAACATTGTCCAACTACGATAAGCACTTACAGGACCACCTACAAAAGGTCTGACAGGAGATGGGAAGAGAGACATGCTCTGTGGTGCTCAGAGGGAAATTTCTGTGACTCCATGGCTGCTTTTCACAGCTTATCTGACTCCAGCAGAACATCCCAGCCAGAGAACAGGGGAATCAGACTCCCGCTAGTTGCGGGGTTTGGGCATGCCTTGTGTCTCGGTTTTTCATTTGGTTTGGTTGGTTGGTTTTTGCTTTGTTTGTTGTTGGGTTTGGGTTTTTTTTTTTGTAAAGAAGATTAGAGATGGGGCTGGGAGCTATCTGGGGAGAGGCACAGAAGGCAGCCCTGGGCACGCACACACAGTTCCTATGGAGATAAGAGGATCTTCTTTGAGGTTGTTTTACTCCTTTGGGTGCCGCTGGAGACTACTCCAGTTGCAGAGTAACTGTTCATTTGTGAAGACTCCCTCCGCTCAGGATCCTGGCATTACCTCTGATTATCAGAATTTCTGAACCACAAGGTAGATTTCCTCTCAACATCCAAAATGACTCCAGGAAGTCTCTTTCCACATTAACCTGTTTGTGAAAGGAAGCAAGAAGAATACAAAATGCATACAATAAATCGCCCAGAAAAATACCACAATCCCTTTTAGATGTTTTGCCAAGCAAATAAGCCAAACATTGGCATATTACAAGAAAGAAAAAAAAAGCCATTTTGTTATATAGCAACCCGTTTCATTACTGGAAAACTGGATTCCCTCTTCTCTCTCCTGCAGGTATAGTTGAGCCTATAGTTGAGCCTAACACAAGGCTTCTGAAAAAAAATTACTTATTTAAAAGCAAACTATCAAGGGCTAGTTTATCTTCCACAAAAAGCAGAAAGCCTGAAACAATAAAACACCTTGACATGCAAACAAAACCCACAATTTTCAGGGACTGTCCTGCTACTCACTTCACATAATAATTAAGTCTTTAAATAAACTTCAGAAGGTCTCAGTTCACAGGCTTATCATTTAAGTATGCAAGACTGGGGAAGAAAAAAAAAAAAAAAAGAAAAAAAAAAGGGAAACTAGTACCAGGAAAAGCTCCTTAGACTTTGTTTGGGATTTTCCTCTCCTCACAAGTATGCTCAAGAGCGCTATTCTGGAAGGCACTGTCAGTCCTTCAAGAGAACCGCAATAAGCTCAGTAACAAGAAAAGGTACATTACTGAAAACGTGTTCTCAGACAAAAATACACTTTTAAATTAAAACCAGGAACACCCACATCAACAAAATTAAACTGTGAAGCCAGAGAATTCAAAGTTAAACATACAAGAGCACGCAAACACTTAGATATAAGGAATTCTTACAGCTGGGGTATACTGGTTTGGGCAATCATCTGCAGAAGTGAAACGGTGATGCAACTGCTCCCAGGATATAGCAAACGTGACTTTGGGCAGCCAAGCAGGAATGTCCATGAATTTCACCTGCCAGCCTTACTATGGCAGAACAGGCATGAAGTCTGCAATACCTTCTGAGGAGAAGTTAGCAAGCTTAAGGTCTGCAGAAGAAAAAGCACCTCTGCAGCTGTGTTACCACCCCAGGCTTGATTTTCAAGCTGTCTCTTCTCCATTCTGTCACACCTGGATCTAGTCTGAACTCCACACTGAACTGGCATATAGCAAATATATCTAGATACTTGTAAGAGAGGATAAGAATAAGGTCTAATACCAGTACTTAAATCTTTACTTTCTTAAAGTTTAGTTAACTAACAGCTGTATCTTCACTAGTAATGTCCAGAGAACAAAGTTTGATCTCTCTTCACTTTTTTCATGAAGTAGCAGAAAGTATTACACAGCATCAAACTCTTGCAAAAGTCCATTTTTAGTGTCAAATCAGCAGTACAATATCCAACTGAACAGATAAAGGGCAAAAAAGATACACTGCATCCTAGACTTACTTGTCAGTGCTAAAGAAAATATTTGATATATATAAATTTAAAAAAATAAATCCATAAATAAAAAATGGAACTCAGCTCCTACCTCAACAACTCATCTCCTCATAGTCCACAAGGGCAGCTATACCAAAGGATGAACGGATCGTGTCCAAGCATTATCCTATTCAAGGTGTGAGACTCCAGGCAGCAAGAGAGAAACTGCTTCAAATACCTCATCAGTGGAGCTACAGCGTCATTACACCATTTTTTGTTTCCATGCATACCATGTCAAGTGGCTATACCTCATCAGCCATTCATTAGCCCAGCAACAACCCAACAAATTAAGAAAGGATATGAAGGTCAGAGTATTGCAATAGTGGAGAACAGAGCAGACAGGGTGTAGTTCTCTTCCCTGTATCACAGAGGGGTTTACTGACATGCTGAAACTTTGGCTTAGACCTGCTGCTGATCAAGGGGAATACAGGCAGAGAACACCACCATCCTGCAGAAGGGGAGTCCTCCTGGCTTCTTTGTGCAAAGGAAGGTTAACAATGTTAGCAAGTTATTCAGGAAGTAATAGATACCCTCTTGCCCCGAGCAAATTCCTTTTCAATAACAGTAGTAATTTCCTAGGCAATACAACTATATCAAGGTATAATGGCTACTATATTTATCTACACAGGCTCTGTTCTGCTGGGATCTAATTTACTACCGCGTAGAAATCGGTTTACAAATCCTGAGACAGTAAAGTTGCTAGAGACAGGAATAAAATTATATCCTGTGTCACTTGGTTTGAAGACTGAGTTTTAACATCTCTTTTTAAGAGCACAAAATGCATTCTCTCCAACTTAGAAAGATTCAGAGACTAATAAACCCCAGAAGTAGAGCAAATACACCTACGAGAGGGAAGAAATCAGCTTAACAAATACTACATTGTGCACATTTTTTTTATCCATATTGTCACAGCTGCTTGCTTCCTTTTTATATTCAAATAACATTCCTTCATTTGACCCTCTGAGAAGAAAAATAATCCAGAAGCCTTATGCACCTAATGAAGACAAAATATCTTAAATCTGTGATGTTTTTGTTAGCTGAATGCCTGAAATACAGCTTCAGTATGAGAAACGGTGCAAGTGCATCATCAGCAAAGAAGAAAGGAATGACTCCAGCTAATGAAGAGGTAACACCCATAAACACTGAATGACATCTCCCGAGAAACAACAAAACTAAATTGCTAAAAGACCATGGTGGAGGACAGCATCAACCTGTGATAAGCAAGGCTGGGTGGAAAGAGACCAAACGCATGTGTCAGGGGACTGCAGATGCTTCCATTACGTAACGGCAGTAAGAAAATCCAGGCAGAATCACCATTAACAGAACTAAAAGCAAAATATTTCAACAGGGGTATTGGCAGTTGTCAAACCACATAAAGGAACAGCAGATTGTTCAAATATAAAAGGCATTAATTAAGCATAAGACAAGAGGCATAAATAGACACAAAATATAGAGGAAGATTTCTAGAAGACAGAAGTGCTACTGGAAAAATTTAGTTGCGAAATACAATATCCCCCAACTTCAATTCACAATGATCAGCAAAGGTCAGTTGTCAGAAAAGCAATTCTGCTTCTGATCTCATTTTGAGCAAAGCAGTCCTTAACCATGCCCCTGCCACCACCATCTAGCTGGATTATTCTCATGGCTGCAGCAAACAGCTCCCTCCATCTGACTGGTTCCTCGGGGAATTATGAGCATAAGATAATTTGGAAAAGTGTGTGTATGTAAAAACTAACTGCACTATTCATTTCCTACTTTTTAAGCAAAAGATGGTCCATTCTTTAAAGTATTTTTAATGTCAGCATTTAATATCAGATTTCCAAGACAGCATGCAGATAGATACCTACTTGTATCTTTTAATGGGGCATGTTGCTGTTCTGCAGATCTGATGTGCAGCAAGTACTGGAAACACCCAGAGTTTGTAACATGGGATGTTCCAACAAATTCAGATGTATTTCTTGGCACTCGTGTCAGCTGAGGCACTCGTATAAGGAGAATTTTGGCTCTCCTAAGAACAGACGAGCTATAGATCTGGTATCCAGCACCACTGCAGTCTGTGGGGTTCAAACATACTGTGACCCCTAAGCACCTACAGCTGAGCTCATATTAAGGCTGTTCCAGTTTGCCTTCTTTCCCCCACACCCTGTCACGACACAAACCAACAAACCAAGACCAGCAACAACAATCATAGTACTGTAAATTCTATTCTGACACCTTTTCTGATCAAACCCTGGCAAAATTAAACTCTTCCACTGGAGACTGATTGCAACTTCCTTACTATTCCAATCCCTTTTTAAGACAGAAAAGTAAGTAGCAGCTCTCTCACATTTGGTTTAGACAAGATAAATGGTATTGAAGTAACTGCAGCCAGTCAACACGTGCAGTTACTGTGACCTGGGTCCTATGCAATACATTCTCATTTTATCTTAATCCAAATTTAAGCCCAGAAATGTAACCACATTGTCTGACAACTACTGTACCCACTACAGTATTTTGATAACAAAGCAACCAGCAACAACAATATATGAAATTCCTCCCAGTTTCCAAATTCCCAGAAAGCAACAGTGACCAGAACAATCTTTTTCCATCCTTGTGTGGCCTGAAGAATGCATGTTCCCTTTCAGATAAAGGCCTCGCTATGGTTATCTAATGCTAATGTCACTACAAACTGGATTAGAGACGCACAGAAACCTCGAAATATGTACATGGATAGTCAGCTGTATCCTAATTCTAAAGTCTGAAGGAAATCAAATGCTCCAAATTGTGCCTAATGTAGTTAAGTTTGCCCTTTAGGTAGGATAGACCAGTAAGAACATATTACACAGTGATTAGATTAATTCTTGAGTGAAATTCAGAGGGCTGGCTCTATCTGTCTATTGTGCCAGTATATTTCAAATTATTTGAGAGACTAACACTCTTCTCGTGTTCTGCTCCACAGCAGCAGTTGCTCAAAAAATACAGCACTTCTCTGTCTGGGGTGAAGTTGGCAGCAACTGGGGACAACACTACTGTCAGAGTTCAGCTCCCAGTTCTGAAATGCCATTCTACTGGAAATACCAAAGAGCCTAAATCCAGCTACATATACTGCAGGATGTAAAATATCTCTATCTCAGCTTTCAACACAAAGTCCAGAGTCTCATGACATTTACCCCTTTGGCCCCTGTCAGTCTTTCTGCAGACCCTGCAAAGGGTTGGAGCTGGCTGCCATAAATGGTTGGAAAACAAGCTGTTCTCCAAGCACTTGGAATTGAGGAGCGCTGTTTTAGCTTAGGGAGACCATGGCGAGGAGCCAGGATGACAGGTGTCCCAGAAATAGAGCTGATGATCAAACTGTTGCCAACCTTAGCCGCTGCCGTCCTCTTGACCTGTAAGAAAGGGTAACCCATATTCTCCAGGTGTATTAGAGGAATGACAGAGCAGAAAAGGCAAGGAAGATGTGTTTGCTGGCAGTACCTGAAGTATCTCCCCGTTAAAATCCAACTGTGAAGGCATTGCAGCACATCTCATCAGATACAATCCCACCAGCAAATCTTTACTAGGCCCAACAGCAAGCACAGCTCAGAGCCGCTGTGACATCCGAGCTCAGCTCATCACAACCCTCAGGCACCAAAAGAGTTAAAAACACAGATTCCTGCTAAAACTGCCAAGAGCTACAAACCTGCTCTTGTGTGGGTAGCAGCAGCAACTAAATCCACTCCCCAACAATTGGCTGGCCCAGCCGAAAGAGAGGCGGGAAGAGACAGGTCATGGGGGACACCTCCACACACACCCCCCCAAATAAATAGCAGCACAGCATCTGCTCAGGTTCTTAGCTAAAATCAGTGAGACAGGTCTCTTCATTTTACCATCAGCCTCTTGAGACAGCTGCCTCTGACCCTTATCAGGAAGAGCACCCTTGTCCTCTAATCACAGACTTCCTGGAAAACGCAATCTAGCCGGCAATTAATACAGAATGGAGGAGAAAAGAAAAAAAAAAAAGAAAAAAAGCTTCCTAACAACAAATTACCGCTGCAAGATTTTTAAATACGTACCCCACTGAAATGACAGAAGAATTCAAGCATGTTCTCACAAGCCATTTCACTCCCACTAGCGTTATTTAACAGTACTTATTAAAAAGATTTTCTCTCACCTCTCCCCCCACCAAAAAAAAACTGTCCGTCCCCC
>VXBW01005540.1:1176658-1220100 GCA_013400375.1 Thinocorus orbignyianus
CGGGCCGGGCCCCCGCAGCGGGGCGGGGCGGCGAGCGCTGGCCGTGCGCCGGCTGCCCTCTCCTGGCAGCCCGCCGCCAGAGCCGGCCCGGACACGGACACGCTGCCCCACGCAGACACGCTGCACGCTGGCACCCTTCTCTTTCTCCTCTTCCTCCTCCCCGAGCTCTCCCGGTTACGCCCCGGGGCTGGAGACTGAGCTCCCGGCCAGGCTGGAGCAGCGCGTTTGGAAAGCCCAGCCTGCCCGCCAGCAACATTGACAGAAATAGCTTTTGCAAAGTTACTGTCACGCCCTAGAAAAAGATACTAAATGCACACAAGCTATTTGAATTTTCTTCTTTTTTTTATTAATATCATTTTTGGTTCAGTTGGTTTTGTTGCTTTTTCTCGCAGCTCAGATAAAAACGCTCACCCCTGCGACGACAGCGCAGCTCGGCAAGTTGAGGACCCCAAGCCCCCACCACCCAAGAGCTTTAAAACCACTTCAGTTTCAAGTTAGCTGCACACAGAACTTTTCCCCCAAAAAATGTACCTAAAGCAAGGAGGGGGACATGTTGCCACAGGATGTTGCGGATGCCAAAGGTTTAGATGAGCTCAAAAAAACATTTAGACAAATTCAATAAAGAAAAAAAAAATAAATCTATCACAAGTGAGTTTAAAAAAGTAAAACAAAAAAAATAATAATCTATGGCCAGGAAATCCCAGAGCCGCTGGATTGCTTCAAGAGTATGGAGGAAGGGAAGTATCACCAAATCTTGGCGCTGCTTTCTCAGCTTTAAGTACTTGCTATTAGACACTGTCAAAGCCAAAACGCTGGCGGTGGAGACCTGTCTGACCCAGAACAGCCGCTTTCGTGTCCTCAATAGGATCTAACACCCATCAGGAGGCTGTTCTCTCTACACCGTTTGGGTCTGGTCCTCCAACCGAACCCTTTACAGCCCACTTCTAACACACACGCTGCGCTCTCCAGCACTTCTACAATTTCAGCAGGGGAAATACAAACAAGATGCTGTCCCCTTCTGCCAAAATAACTGAGGGGTTTGGGAGACTCCCAGACTCTTGCAGAAATCGCCTGACACTTCAACAGTCAAAAAAGCACATTACAAGAAAAAAAGTGGTCTCCTGGTCCTCTCCCAAGGAGGATGACTCACATCTCCTCTCTTTAACCCCAAGCAGAGATGAGAAACCGCTCAAATCAGAGGACTCAAACACGAAAGGAATTTGTATTACATCACCCAGCCCATTTCCTGCCAACGCCTTACAGCCCCAGAGCTTTGACCCAACTATTCATCAGCAAGGTAATCGTTACTTCCCTCGAGAAGCTCTTTTAGGACTGAAGGAGCTTACTGTCAGGAAGCCTTCCCACGTATCCGAATTAGATGTGCTCCTTAACAACTTCTTCTCATGCATCTTTGCTCCACGTGGTTATTTTTTTCTCTCTTGTTATTGAGCAATGGCCAGACAAACGCTGGTATGGAGCTCACCAAAGGTGTTTATGAAAGGTCTTTAAGGAAAGGATTCCCTGCCTTGTATTCAGAGAGGCTGGAGAGGCAGCAGACATGAGGGAAAATGGAAATAAACATGTGGCAAGAGTGATCTGTTTGCAAGACTTGTGTCAACTGCAAGACACCGTGCTTCCTGTATTACTTCTGATGGTAGGAAATAAGCTAAACAGAAAGGAAAGAAGAGATTTGGGGGAACGAGGCCAATATAAGCACAGCAATTTGGTTCAGAGTGAAATTTCAGAAAAGAGATTTATAACAGGCTCAGTGTTCAGCGGTGTATGTGTTAAAATTTTTACTAATTCTGATTCCTGAATCTTTCCTGCAGCTTCTTCGCAATATAGTCTGGGGTTAAGAAAACAAGGAACCACTTCTTCACACTTCAAGTGATCAACCAAGCCAGTTCTTGATTCAGGGGAGAAGTACTACTAGGTTAGTCTCAGTGGCTCTTACCTTTCTTCTTCCAACTCATCCATGATTGAACTTCAGTCTGTAACCAACTCCTCCTTCAATTTCTAGCTAAACACTCCGTTTCCCTTCTCAGATACCATGATTTGTGTTGCTTTTACTTTAACTCACTTCACTCTACTGACACTTTCTTACCTTCTGAATGTGCTGACAGTTATAAACAGTGTTGGATGCAATCTAGTAAAGGATTTCTCAAACTTCTCCCCTCCTGCAATGTTAAATGCTTTACTATAACATCTCTTAACTGGCCCACATCCTTCACAGCTAAATGGTAACCTCCCAGCAGTTCCCACTAGACACCCCAGAATCTTTCTGCATGCAGCTGCCTCAGGGATGCTTCCCATCTCCTGAATACGTTGGGCATTTTAAACATAAAGAAGATGACTGGAATAGTTTCCTCTCATTAGCTTGGTCTCATCCCCAATTTTGGGTTGTTTGCTTTCAAGCAGAAGCACCAGCCTGATTGGCTTCTCCATTTTATACAGAGGACTTCAGATAGTTCCCGATCTTTGTCCTGGCTACTCACTCCAGAAGTGAGGTATTAAAACCTTATTTAAGGCATTCCTCCCTCTCTGACTCTCAGTTTTAAACAGTTGTATTAAATACACTCTATTCAAACCAAAAGTGCAAGGAACAAACAAACCAAAACCCCACTAACAACCCTCCTTTCTATTCCGGAATAACTTAACACTTCCACTGCCACAATCTCACTGGTTACTCATACAGTTAACATACAACCCTCTGGGGTTTATTTTCATGGTCAGTTACAAGCAGGAACACAAATTAAAAACCAAAATGCTTTTCAGGAACACTACTTAGAGATTTAAACTCTTGAGACAGGGAGTCTTTGTTCCAAGACTGACAAAGTAGGGTGCTGGAGAGACTGTGGCTGGTGCTATCATGGTACAAATAAAAACAAACAAGGGGCCTCCAGAAAGCCACTTTTCATTTGTTTTATGACAAGAGCATCTCAGCCTGTTAATACTAAACCAAGAGATTTTTGTGGAAATCCTAATTCATACTGAGTCACTCTGCTGCTAATCAAGTTGTGGCAATATCCCTAAATTCACACTTCATGCACATGACAGAGAAGGAGGAGGTAAGTGAAGGAGCCTCAGACCACACAAACACGAGGACAGAGGTTTTCTGCCTCTGAACTCTGCCGAGACCCTGGTAGCTCGCTGTGGAAAGACCACCAACGGGAGCAGCAGTGCCTCTGTGCAGCCAACTCCAACAGGAAGCCCATGACCTGCTGTCCTGCCTCCCCACAGGACCTCACGCACAGCCTTCACATCTCAGGATGAAGGGTTTCCTTGCTGACCTCCCTGCATCAGGGGAGACTGGGCAAAGAAAACAAACCAGGGGGAGAAAAAGCAGCAGGGGAGGCTTCCTGTTCTCACAGACTGGCACTGCTGCCCTTCAGCCAGACGAGCTCACAGCCCTGAGGAGGGGAGTGCAGGCAGATGCCTGCTACCTACGATGCCACAACAGATACTCCAAAGCAGCAAGTTAGTAAAGACCCACAGGAACAGGCTGATAACTGGAGAAAATTGAACAGCGTTTCACCTTAAGCTTGAACTCAAACCGAGGGGATAGTGATAAAGCTATTCCTAGCAGTTGCCATGGGCACCCATGCTACCCTGGACTGGAGCCTCATCTACATACAGGAGAACAACAGGTCAGGCCTGGCAAGTGCTCAGATGGAAAACCAGCCACCAAAATTACGCCGTTGAAGTGTCACTTGTGATAGGTAACAACGTTTCCACCACATTAGTACCAAACCAATGGCCCAGTTTGATTTAAGAATTGCACTCATGGAAGTACAAGCTTTTAAAAGAGGCATCAAACCAACATTCTAATCAGTTGTGATAGCTGAGGATCACTTTCCGTAACAGAAGAGGTGTAATAGCTCTAACATCCTGACCCAGATCTGGTGCATGCAATTACCTCCTGCTTCCATAAACTCTCTCTCCTCCATTCTTCCCTTCAGTGGCAGCTAAACAAGGTGTTCTTGCTCATTTTGCTTCCTGTTGGGGAACAAAATCGTTCTGTGCAGCTGCCAAATTCTGTCACAGAAGTGCCAGTATTCAGCACTCAAACAAATTTCAGATATCATGTCTAATACATTTCGACATGAAAAGCACTAGGGCAGTATGACATGGGCCTTGGCTACATATGAAGCAGACTGGCACAGTTAGCATGCAATAGCTTTTTGGAAGCAGAGTACTTACTCTTGATGAGTTTGTCTATATGTAAAAGTTGTACCGGTATAGCTGTACCAGTCATTTTCCGTGTTGAGACCAACTCATAGTACCTCAGAGCTGTTTGTCACAGCTTGGGAAATGAAGCAAGGAAGTCTTGGTTCACTGCATTTTAGGCAGGCGCTCATGTCACAAAAAAAAGAAAGACCATTTTCTTGGCAGGCTCAACAGGGGGATAAAGAACTGAACAGTCCCCAGAGAATAAGCTCTCCTCACCAAAACACATGGTTCTCATCTCAGTTAACACTGGTACACTAACACTTCACGCATTTTCCCTTTAGCGAGGGCTTCGCTCCTGCTATCAGCACAGCTCTGGGGAAAAGAAGGGGCATCCCGCCATTCCTCTGTGTGCATGAGACATCCACAGAGCAAACCTTGAATTTTTAGGAACAGTCCCAGAGAGCTCTCCAGCTCCTTACACGGCAGGAACGTAGCCCCAGTAGTGCAACACTTCAGCAACAGAAAGCTGCCTCCTTTTAAGCAAATGATTTAGCACACGTGTTCCCTGGGCCCCATCACCACAAGTCCAGTAAGACAGCACTCTGGCAGAAAACATGAGGAACAGGGTGTGTGTTTGTGTGTGTAGTGCAACAACCCAACGCTATGGGCTACCATAAAGTAATCACAGAACACCAGAATTAAGAGGAACACAGCCTCAATGTGTACCCATCTCATTCGCCTCAGTGCTGCTGCCTATGCGTGACGATGAGAGAATGCTTAAACATTTGGGAAAGGATATAAAATAAATTTCATACTGTAGACCTCAGCATTTCCAAATGGCCAAAGTGAGGACTCAAACCAATCACATATTTTTGACTGGCAGAAAGAAAAACTGCAATAATCTGGAACATCTGGGTATGATTTAACCACTAGAGGGTGTAAAAACAGCACAGTGCAAGGTCTGCAGCCAGCAATTAATGACATTTAGAGTTTAAAGGAGTGAAAAGGACTTACAAACAAAAGAGTAGGATGCTACATAAGGTGAAAGAAAGGGCAAGTTATATCCACAGAATTTCTAGCAGGACTACTGTGGTCACACGATGAGATGCTCTGGACACAAAGCTCTGCTTTGCTACTTCTGCTAAGGAAAAACATTGTGGTAAAAAACCACAGTGCAAGTATTCATGATAAAGAACTGCAATGAGAAAGTGCAAAATACAGAAAATTACAGTCACCAGCTCAAATCCAGCTCCTAATCTGAGGAAATCCAATACAATTGCTCCTGCATCTCATAATTGCTTTGTTGCTGGGTCAGGATTGCTACACTTATTTCCACACCGCTTCCTTCCTCCTTCCCCAAAGCAGAAAGACAGGTGATGGATCAGCCATTGCTGCTTCTCCCAGACCAGCCCTAGTCTCTGGCATCAGAAGACTTCTTTCTCCACTGCTATCATGTTAGAAACTCCCAATCAGATTAGCTAAAAGCCTTGAAACCTCATTAGTAAAAGCCAGACCTGAATTGAAGCTGTTTCAGGGCCAAATGCAAGACAGAAGGACAAACACTTACCACAGATCAAGATGTTACCAAGAGCAGAAAAAACACCCAGCCAAAGACGATTTTAGAAGTATTTGCTAAAATGGAAACACTCGAGTTAAACTGAAGTGGTTTGTCCAGTAAAATAGTTCCATAAATCTATTTGCCATGCTGGATAACATACTTTACTGCCTGTGCTCACCCGTACAGAGCCCCCCAGTGCTGCCCAGGATGTGATTCTCGTTTCACACCCTGGCTGCCATATGGCTTCCATCTCAATCTCTGCTGATCTGGTGACCCACCAGCAACAGCAGTTCTGGACTTTCAAATCAGAGGAGTTATTCAGGGATGAGAAAGAGGAAACCCATGAAGCAGAACACACTAGTAGTCACCAAAACGAGCACCTGAAGACACCTGAAAACATCCTTTAAACGGGTGGGTACAGTGAAGTGCACACTAGGGTGCAGAGGATGCCACTGGAATGAAAAAGCCAAAAGCAGACAAGAGCCGCTGTAAGGATCTGGGGCTGGCTCTGCCTCTCAGTTTAGCATACCTTACTTTGTCTGGATAGAGTAGGAACACAACTCCCACAGCGTCCCAGCACATAATATTTATTTGTAACAGTTTAATATATCCCAGTAGACATTCCAAATTATTTCCTCCTATATGGAAATTCGCACACACGTTACAAGCACTGAAGATTTGAGCTCTTCAGCCGCCGAGGCTGCACTGTGCTGTACTTCCTTCATAAAAACATCTCCCATTAAGCTGTTGCTGCACATACCCAGGCCTCATCAAGATATGATGAGAATTGCTTTCTTTATATAGCAGTACCTGAGAGTATTAAAGAATTTGATTCTGGTTTTGTTATTTGCTCATTACTGAAATGTGCTGCATTATTGATTTTCCGTGCATATTAATTTCCTGTTACACTGGTTCATACTCTGCTTTGCAGCAGCCCTGCAGAATACTGGGGGGGAAAAAATTTCATTCTAAGAAGGGAGATTTAATGTGTGACGGTTGTATCTTACAACCCATTAAATTTCATTTGTTCCAAAGCATCTCCTCCTTCAGTCGTGCAAATTCATCAACTGGGGTTTCTCTGTCTTCTGCTAGGAGGCAAGAGAATGCTTACAGATGCAACGCACTGAACAGTATAATTTTTACTGCTTACAAGGAGAACATCCTGAATTAGAGCAAGGGGCAGGGACCCTGCAGGACTTGAAAGGAAAGCAAGACAAGTTCACAGACACTAGAAACAACCCAACGGGACTTGTCTACTCTACCAGCAAAGCAGACTCTTGCAAAAACTCAGTGTTGTTTCACTCCCCAGATGCTAAAATAAGTAAGTCTAAAACAGGGCCAAGCATGCACTGGCACTGAACATCTGCATTCATTAACGCTGAGGAGATACAGTGGGAGCTTAGGACAGGGATTTTAAGTTACGATGTTTTTAAGAATAAAGAATTTCCTGAGCTGTTGGTAATGTGCATCATATGTTTAACCCCTATCAGGCCCACTGCCACATACTGTCAGAGACCATAAAAAGCATTGAATTTAACACATATCTCCACAAGCATTCCACAATAGAACAAAACAATTTCCACTCCATAACAAGACAGCCAGGAAGCTGTCGGACCAAACATCCATCAGTGTACAGAGACGCACGCATGCACACACATTTACTGCAATCAGACTCTTACTTGATTGTCTCTTGCTGGGTATCCATGATAACCTGAAGTCAGAGGCTCGTTCTGCAAGACAAGAAAACAAAGAGTGAATGTAGTGGTTACAAGGAATAGAAACCAAAGAATTGCAAGTCTGTCTTAACCCAGCCGCAAACAAGAACCTGCATGAAATGAGGGAAAAATGAGCTAAGATTAAAGTATTATGCTAAATTCCTGTTTTCCATGTATGCCAGAACACTTAAAAATCATTTTTCAACTGGATATGCCAAATCGTGCAGAAGGAAAAGAAAAAAGGAAATCAAAGGCATAAAATAACCATAAACTAATCCTACCTGATTCCCTGTAATTTCAGTTAGGTATAATTTCTGTAATTTTCCAAAGAATTTTTATATGCAAACTTCAGTTACTATCATGAAAAACTGAGCAAAACAAAACATAAAATTACAGGAACTGCTGCCCACCTTGCTCTGTCTTGAAGAAACGCTTCCCTAAACATTAGCAGTAAAAGTTTCAATTTTCTCCTTTACAAAACGATACCAGTAGTTTAAAATGAACTTAAAAAGCACTCAGTGTGACTTCAAACACCCCGATAAACCCAAACAATACCTTGCACACTCCCAATGGGAAGCCAATCCTCTAGACTTTCTTCCTTCACCACAGAAGGGACTCTGAGGCTACAAGTCCCATGTTACTAGCAGCCCTGTCCTCCTGCTCTGCAGGAACATGTGCACTTCCAACACTTCTGGAATTTCTCCATTCAGTTTCCAGACTCATCTCTATTTTAGCTGAGCAGTGCAGATTAAGATGACATACTTCACGATACTTCATAAATATTTATTTCTGGGTTTTGATTGATTTTCTGTTACTCTACCTCCAACACCCATTTGAAATGGGGAGAGGGCATGTGCGTGTGCTTCCTGTGCACACATTCCTCCCTGGGTGGGGACAAACTTAACCTGGCAAAACCTATTTCAATTCCACCCTGATACCTTTGTGAATTCACAAGCAACTCCCAGCAGAATGCAACAAGGAAGAAAGGAGGCAGCTGCCCTCTGCAATCAGTTTTTAAGTCTGTTCCTATCTCTTGTTATGACTTAAGAGGCATAACTCCTAAGCCAGGCCTGCACTTTCTCCAGCAGCTCTTGGGGAAGGGGAGGGGAGAGAGAGAGAGGCCCAAGGGGAAGACCCTGACTAAATATAGCAAAACAATTCCAAATTGTCAAAAGCAAAGATATTCTGGGCATGAAGCTGACCAAGACGTATGACCACTGTCAAGAAGAGTTTTTGTTGAGATGTTTTGGCTTCTGTGTTCAGATGCCTGGGCTAAACAGGACCGTTTCTACCTGAGAGGCCTTTTGCCCTGCACAGGGCATGCGGCTGCTGGCATAATTTCAGAGTTTTCAGAAGAACACTTTAACACAACTTCTGCTAAAAACCAAGGTGTTAAAAATTTGATACAGGGACTAGCAATGCTATTTTAAGTTCATATTCGTCCTCCCTCTCTTCCTCTTCACCTCAGACCTGCCCAGGGGATTCTCTATGGAAACTTGCCAGGAAGCATCCAGGCTCTCCTCAGGCTCTCATGCTAAAGCTACAGGAACACGCACAGTATAAGAGCTTCAAGGACAACAAAACTTCTGGTAGCCAGTTTGGGGGATTAACAGTAATTAATTAGGTTGAACACCCTGTGAGTACACGATACTCAAATATTAATAGCCAGCTAGCAGGTAAAGCACAAAACTCCACAAATAATATAGAAACAGAAGGCAAGGCACAGAAGTTGAGAGAAGCAAGTGGGGACTGACAGCGACAATACCCCAGTCACACCAAGCTTTCAGATTTTAATATGAACTTAATTAAAACCCAAGCATCATCACGATGAAAGCGCATGGCTAGTACTTTTCTTCTCCAACGTAAGTCACATTGTAAGAAAGCGCTGTGATTGCTGTTTCTTCCACACAGTACAGTTTACCAGCTTAGATATATGTGCCGTAGATGTCCACCACGTATCAGGAGATATGGTCTCCAAAAACACTACTCCAGGTATGCTTTTACCAGCACTTGTACACGCACCTGCAAGGTCAGTACCTTAAACAGGCTCGTGTGCCAGTGTCTCTCGACACTCTGGAAACCAGGAAAATTTCCACACAGAGAATAAGGATGAATGGAGAAGTTACCACTGCAGATACTAAATATATGGGCAATGAATATGAACACAAAGTTATAATGAAGAATGGAAAAATTAAATAGTTCTTTTGAGGATGATGTTCTTCACAAAAGGAACTGCAATGAGGAGGCTGTAGCAGAAAAGAGACAAAACAAAACTTTGTCGGATTTCCTTAAGTCAATGGACCTGGATGCCCAGAAACCACTTATAGAAACAGAACAGTTTCTTAAGTAGAAGCAAATCATGAGTGTGTGAAGAGAAAGACGATTACAAAGATCTGAAGGCATTTCACAGTACATAAGAGGTCAGAAAGAAAGAAGAAAAATCAAGTGGAGAGAAAACAAACAAACAAAGAAACATACAAAACAAACCACACCCAGTGATTGCCACATTGGTTTTTGGAAGACAAACCCCACAAACTGCAGACTAAAACTGTTTTAGAGATATAGTTACACCAGGAGGTATAAGAAAGGTACACTAGGAAAGCGAAAGTTTGGAGAAAGTAGAGGTTAGAAGGTAGCAGCTGGAGCATTAAGGTCACAAAAAGGCCAAAGATATCTCTGTCTTTCATACAGCAATGCTACCACCCAGTACTGAACTCTTTGCAAAATCCCCGCTGTGCGTATCATTGCTCTAATTGAACTTAACTCTCCAAGAGAAGGCAGGAAGCGCCCAGGGAAACCGTCTCCTGCCAATAATCTCCAGCGCTGCCAATTTTACAGGTCACTAATGGTGAATCCGGGGCCTGATGCATGATTATTGCATACAGAGTTTGCTTTTGTTGAAAACTAAACAGAGCAAGAAGTGAAAGCGTTAAACGCCTGCAACTGGAACAGGACAGTCCAGCAACATCCAGATAGAAACCCCTTGTTAGTGGGCAATATAAAGCAGCAGAGGCTGAGGAAACAGCTCAATCTCTTCCTCTGCCTGCACACACACACAAAACTCATCTCACAAAATGGATGTTAGAGAGAGGGAAGGTTTGACACAGATAAATACCCTCACCCCAAACACGGAGGGACCCAGCCTTCTAGCAGCAGAGTGGTGGGAGAAGGAATCCCCACAGATAGCTTCATCCTTCTTGCAGCTCCCTCCTGCCAATTACATTTCTCTTTCGATACCAACATTCAACCAGACATTCGTAAAGAAATTGAGTTAGGCAGCGCTAGCCTGCAAAATCAAATCAGACTGCCACTGGGATGTTTCATTACTTTGTTTACCACTGAAAGGCATTTCTCAGGTACTTGCGATTTGCTTTAGAGCGGGGAGAAAAAACTAGAAGCTAATACAGTACATCAGCTTTCTGCAACACATATTGTGATTTTATTCAAGCCGTATCAACAATCTCACGCATGGGCTTCCACACTTCCATTGGATGTGTGAGCACGGTGGCGGCAGCCCAGCAATAGTCTGTGCCAGCCAACTGGATTTAGCAGGATGAAAGTCACAATTCAGTCAGATCTACTAAGCCTTTAACCCCCCTGCTTTACTTCAAGTTTCCCCTCTTCTTTAACTTCTCAACCTTGCTAACACCAGTTCTTTTCCATTAGCATTTGCAACAGTAAAGTCTGCCACAAACTGCAAGCCACAGTTACCGTCTTAGGTCATGAGGTACAAACATGGTACAGCCACTCCCAGATGACTGAAGACCAAAGATGCTCCTGCACAAGCAGGATAGCCAGGCTACGGCGTCACTGGACCTTTTGACACCTCTCAACTTGATATATTTTAGAAGCTGCTGAATTAGAGGTCTATTGAAAACATGAGGGATTGTCAATAAACCAGGACACCAGTAAGAAGGAATCACCTTTGCAGGTGCTATTAACTTATGAAAGGCCATGGATGACTGGAGTAGAGTCAGTCCTCTAGAGGAAATACCACAGCTGTAACACATAATGGAAGGTCTGAAAGTCCTCTCACCTTTTTTTTTTTTAAATAAAAATAAATTTTTGCTTAAAGAGGCAATAATTATCTTTGTCCTAACTTGACCCCAGAACAAATTAATTTTACATCACAGACTGCTCATTTTGCCAAATGCAACAAATCAGTGGAGCCTGATCAGCAATTGTTTCTTGGCAGTGAAACTAAACCTAAAGCTTGCAGATTAAAACTCTGCTGGTAGGAACTGTTAGCTTAGTGAGTTCATCCGTATTTCCCCAGCCACAGAATCAATTCCTGCTGAATCCTAGCTGCAATCTGAAGTGTTGAGTCCATTTGGTTGCAAAGATAACCTCGGAAACACGACCAAGCAATCTCTTCCCTAGATCTGCAGCGGGCCTGCTTTCCTGACAATGCTGGAAAAAGTGGGAGTGAAGTTAATGCAATTCCTTTGAGTTTCACAACTGCATCCCAAGTACTGAGCAACAGCAGCAAAACCCACACAAGAGCAGCTCGTCTGCCGCTACTCCAGCTGCCCCTGAGAGCTCCCAGCAGCACAGCAGCCTGATGGCTTGGACAGAAGTGGTGAGGGAGAGCCCTAGCTCCAGTAAGCCAGAAACCTCCAGACTACACACAACAATGAAATAAAGGCAACAGGAAAATTACTTGCTCCTCCTAAAAGCAAAATGGGGTTTTGAAGTGGTGCGATAGCACAAGTTACACATTTATCAGAGACTTGTGCTAGACAAACAGAAACCACTTTTCTAGAACACAGAGAATAAGATGTTTACAAAAAAAGAAAAAAAAAAAGGCTGAAAACACCAGCAACTGAGCTATTAATCTGAAAGTGACAGTTGCGAAAGTAAAGCATGCGAGCCAGACAGAAATCCTAGCATTGTTCACCACAGCTCAGTGATTGGTTTCACCATCTTTTTTGCTTTACTTTCTGAACAGCAAGACAGACAGAAATACTGTGCTAAGGGAGATGAGGGTCTTGAAAAGAGCTTTTTAGTTATTTATCTGGGGCATAGCACTAGTAAATCTGTAAATGCCTTGATGCCTGACTTTGTTACCAGCTACTAAGAAAACAGTTAATTTTTCATTAGACCCTTACTTGCACAAATTATTGCATATAAACAAACGGGAAATATTCTTTTCTTTGTCCAAGTGTATCTGCTGCCTTCAGTCTACCTTCTCAATTGTGTGCCACCTCTCTACTCCAAATTGTCTGCGGATATTAATGGGAAAAGCAACATCTAAGGCAGAATTACTGATTATTAATGAAAAACTGAAGTAGTTTTTAAATGGATCTTAATGTCACCCTTTTCCCTCGATACTTACCCGAATTTGGTATATAGTTCTCACTAATCACTCTGCAGTTCCAATAACTGAATCTATAGCATGGGACACTTCTCTCCAGCTGTCTTCACTTTCAATTAAACTTGCTTCTCCGCTTTGGCCAGTTTTCAGTTGTGCATACGTCATCTAGCAAAGGACTTCCATTTATTTACTTCCTTGTTAAGCGTCCTGATATCAACAACCTGTGCTCACAGGGGCACAAGCAACAGAATTACGTTTTACTCCTTACCTAACCGCTGGGGTTTTTCCTCCTTTTTTTTTTTTTTCCCTTTTAAAAATAATGGTCTATTTGGGGACTAAAAGCCTGAGATTTTGATAAAGGTGCTAAATCAAGTATGCAGCACAGCAGTGTCTTTGATGGCAGGAAAGATGCACACCGGCTGTCAAGGCTTTGGCTTCCCACACCCACCTGAAATACTGAAGCCGCTTTTTGAGGGACAGAAACCCTGATATATCGCAGCCAGGATGATGCTCCAGCAGCAGGGAGTCTGATACTGCCATCTGCCCCCAAGGGAGCAGGGAAGCATCCACAGGCTCTCTGCTCTGGGCCCTAGCGGAGGCCGGGATGGAGGCCCATCCGGCCCCTCTTCCTTCCTGGAATTCTGGCCCTGTTGTCACAGAGACAGTAGCCTCCGGCCCAGCCCTCCCTCTCCCCCCCAAGGTTTTCCCTTCTCCTGAAAATACCGTGTTTCCAGCAGGAGTTGGCATGGTGTCGGAGAGAGCTCCCACCACCTCAAAGGGCCCTGGATTCCCCTACTCCAGCCTCTCACCCGCTCCATACCCCCATACATGGGGTTCCCCGCCATGGGTGCCCACACCAAGGCTCTGCCAGCCCACAGCTCTCCAAAGCAGGATGCCCACCTCGACAGCAGGGACGTGGTACCCTGTAACCCCAGGCAGCCCGTGACCCACCATCACAGGGCCTGCAGGCCCTCACTGCTCAGCCATCACTCCCAAGGCCGGAGGGAGGCCAGGCTCGCCAGAGGCTCCCCGGGCGGGAAGCCCAGTAACACAGTGAAGACAAGAAAGGAAGGTGATGTCAGATTAATAAAAATAGCTTTCTGCCCCGACCAGAGTTTGAAGAGTTTAGAGCAATTAGCTAGGCAAGCCCACGAGGTGGCCAGCAAGACAAAGCGGGGTGACTTTGGGGGAGGCTGCGTCCCTGCCAAACAGAGCCCTGGCAATACTGCCCAAAGACATTGCTGCCATTTTCTGTATTCAAAATATTTTTTTTCTTCCTTAACTCCAACCTCCCGGCACTTTTGTTGCGAGAAACCCTCTACATAGTACGAGGAGCTGGCTTAGCAGAAGCTGCAGAACTGTATACGTGCAAATATGCGTCTGACCAAACTACACAGAAAGATGGTATTTAAGCTTTCAGGTCTGTTTAAAAACTCAGCACGCAACAAGTTTACAAACACACGCTCAGGTCTTAAGTTGACAGCATCCATATGAAGTTAAAATACAGATGTCTAATTTTGCAGAGAGAAGGGGGATCCTTCATATACAGAATGAACTTCCACAGCTAAAATGCAAGAGCTAAAATGGAAGTATTTTACAGAAATTCTTTATAACAACGTAGACTTTCTTGACTTTTGGGGTTTTTTCAATAACATAACTAGCTTTTCTGGAGGTCAAAAGGAGCTTTCCACCAACTGCGTTTTTCATTTTCCAGATCAGCCAAGGGGTGTTTTCAGCTTCTCAAAGAGATGAGATTCCATTAATTTAGGGTAATTTAAATGTGCAAAACATACACTTTTTTTTGGACTACATATGGCAGCATCCTCATACTGCTCCAGGCGTAAAGGAAACGCTGCCTGCCCCTGCTGGTCCATGACCTACGCTGGCAACAATAGATCCAGTGCGATTTAAAGCCCCTGGGAAAACTGTGCACAGCGTGACATCTATGATCCAGCAAATACAAGGACACTGTGCACACACAGAAGTCAATAGCACAGAATATTGATTTCTCTCCTCTTTTAGTAGGCAGAAGCATTTTAAAATGGCAGCTCATCTTCACTTGCGCTCTTACTCAACAGGAACAGCACAGGGCTCATAACAAGGCTTTAAAAATCCAGCACTGCAGGCACCTTTGGATGCTGAAATTGTTATACTGGGCTGAGGAAGCATTTCACACAATTCATGCTAAACCACTCATTACAGGGCAACATGCTCACAGCATTAAAATCCAGCTTGCTCAAACACAACAGCCACAAGCTGTTGCAAGGCAAATAGGTCTACAGAGTTTTGCTTTAGTAGATGGCTTCATCGCTTCTGCTTTCTCCAAAAACAGAATGGAGAATATGGAAGAGAACAGGAGACAAAGGAGATGATAGACCTCAAATCCAGAAGGGAAGTCAATCACAAGCTTCTTGGTTGACTTTGCAGATATTTAGAGACAGTCGCTCAAAGGCTAAAAGGAAAGAAGTGTACTCCTACTCTCCAGAACAAAATTATAGTTGTTATATTACCTGCAGAAGAGAAGGCAGAAACAAATTTGTTGGTTGGGTGTGAAGAGGCTGTGAAATAAAATTAAACCTGCCTTGCTTTTAGGGAAATTGGCTCAAAAAAAAGAGATAGAGGCACAACAAGACATGATTCCAACAAAATCATGCTGTACACCAAGTGCTGCAGGCAAATAGGTGCAAGAGAAATTTTCTGTGCCCTGGCCTGATTGCATAAGCCGTCCTAGATAGTTACAGAAATTACTTCCCCAGGTTCACATTACAGACCTGCTTCCCTTTCACCAAAGACATAATTTCTTCAAGCAGTCTAGCCAAATGCAGTTTCATCTCCAGGGCACACTGCAAGCGCCCACAGCCAGCCTGAGAAAAGAGAGAAGGCAAGGCGGGCAGGCTGAAGGACTAGAGCTGTCATGGCAAGGGATTAAAAAGCCTGGAGAAGGGAAGAAGCACAGGGCCCAGGGTGAAGAAAAAACAGGCTTCAGCAGCCAGGGCTGGTTCTGATTAAGCCCGCAGGATTGTGGAGCAGCACAGGAAGCACTGGGGGAGGGCTGGGGGTCTCGGCCGCCGCCATCCCAAACACACTAGAAATCTTTGTGTTCCAGCAGCACCATCTGGAAATAGTTAGAGAGAAACAACTCCCAGGCCTTCCCCTCCCAAAATAAAATAAATAATAAAAAATAAAAAAACACCAAAAAACCACCCCCAAATCCACTCTTAAGACCATTAAGCCTGGCCTCTTCATCCCCCTCCTGGAATGCTCCTCTCCCTGCAACTATGAGGAACAAAAGGGCATCTATACAAGGGAAGGGACCCCCTCCAGTGCTGAGAGCAGCTTGCATGACACAGCAGCTCCCTCTGCTCACAAGGGGCATCCCAAAGTGATATCACAAGGGACAAAGACCAAACTCTCCACTTCCTGAAGCACACTGCTTCAGAAGTAGTGCTGGTGAAAGAGCATCCAAGCACTATTTGCACTTAGTGAGACCAACATGGAGAAAACACGGGGAATACTGAGTCCAACTGCAGCTAGAATATCCCCAAATGGGAGATGCACACGTTGAGGGTTCTTCCTGAATTTCTCTCCTCTTTCTCACTTCTGTGCCAAAAATCAGCACACGGATGTGTGAGAATCCACTCCAGCAGAAACGAATATTCCAGACGTGTGCCAGAAATTTAATTCTGTTCTGAAGAGGACAAAAAGACCACGACGAGAAGCACATCATTATGGTGATGCTCCCCTGCTGCCTCAGAGGTACCAAGAATCAGAAGGGTGACAGAGTCTGATACGGCCATTTCCAACCCCCAAAGGACTCCTTGTAATAAGGACTGGGACAGCCCATTAGTGCCTCAGCACATGTTCTGGAGACAGAGAGGGCATCTGTCTCCAAAATGCCATTCAGCAGTATTTTAAAAGGGAAAAGGAAAGGTCATGACTGTTGAATTTTACCAGAATAATCACCACGTAACAGTTTATCAGAGAGGTACTTTCCTTGCAGGGGCTGCTATCTCCACAAGGAAGTAAAGCCTGCAGGGCTTTTACATTCCCTCCTTGTCTTTACCTTTATTCACCTCTCCCACACACATAAGTATTTTTCAGGGTTTTTCTTCTAATTAGACACCCAAGTGCTACACACTTGCCTACAAAAATGTAGAAACATATCAAAACAAAATCAAAGCTAACCTTTCAACATCCCAATTAAGCAATTACACATGAAAAGTAACTTGACTGATTCCTGCTACAACACAATGCCATCCCAATACAGAAAACACACCTCTGCATTTCTCCTTACATCCACCCTGTAACCAAGTGCCATCTCTTTACGGGCCACAAACAGTCTGGATGGGATGCAGCCACATGCCAAGGCCCTCTATAACCAGAGTGCAGTTCATAAAAAGTCTTAAAATAACAGGTTTTCTCAGCCATTAACTGAGGACTCCTTGGAATCCACTTCTGTTATACAAACCTCCTCGCTGCATCCACAAAGCCAACTACTGCTAAACACGATTGCCTTGAGATGCCAGCGGGGTAGCTGTGGTCACACGTCTCTACTGAGTATATAAAAATAGATAAATCCTGCTAAGTTACCAGATAAACCCACCCTATACAAACTGTCCAGTATGGTAGGTTACAGGTGATGCCCCAGCCTAGCCAAATAATTATGCTAGAGGAATGAAGCATCCCCGGGCAGGCAAAGGTCATAGCTAGAAAGGAGTTAAAACAGGGAGGAAGGGAGCACTAATCAAAGCCTCTCCTTCCCTCCCAAAGGAGGAACACCTCCTCTCTGGAACAGTTAAGAGGAGATGCAGTACGTGCTTTGTTTCAAAATTTTAAGAGAAAGGCAGAAAGACCTGCCCTTCATTTAGAAGGCGGCATCCAAGAAGCTGGCAGAGCGCTCTGCAAAGAGAGGAAGATTCAAAACAAACCACCACCCAACCTGGCTATGGGGACAAAATGAGGCATTTACAGTAAGTTGCTGTTTCCATCTCGTTGTGCACAGAGGCAAGGCGAGCCACTACAAAGGCATTTCTAAGAAAGATCCTGTTACTGTGGAGAGCAAAATTACCCAGCGAGGTATCAACAAGCGGTCTGAATTCTTCAGTTTGGCCCACATGGGAGTGCTAGCCCCGCTTATAAGGGAAAAGCTGCTGATGCATGTGTACTACACACAAGGGCCAAGAACTTTGTGTATTAATGGAAAAATGAAGTAAGAGACTGCCAGCAATTTCAGGCATTGGATATTCTTACCCTATTGGCCATATTTAAACATAGGATGTACATCGACTGCAAAAATAAGGTTGCAATTAACAGCACGAGGTCATAGGAATAAATTTGGCCTGCAAAAGGTCAAGAGAGGTGCTGAAGATCTTCATGGTGACTGCAGTACTAAAGCAGCAGGCTGCTATACCCTGAGCACCTAGGAGGCTCCAAGACCTGGGTCTGCCAAACAGGCAGGAGCTAAACACAGTTCTTGCCTGCAGCATCCCACAAGCCTGAAAAGCATTTCTCTCTTTTTACCAGCTTTAGGTTTAGTTAAAGCCCAGGAAGACCTCAGAAACGGCAGACAACCTCCTTACCGAGCCTCAGTCCCACCTCTATTGTCTTTACAGATAGTCTGAAGCCACTGGAAAAATACACACGCACACACCACCAAAGCCCTGGAGGTCTCAAACCCCTCCCCGGACTGCACATTCCTGGCAGCACCACACAAAAGCATCAAAGCCCCCTCCCCTCCCTGCCTGCAAAACAATGTAATAAAGCAAGCTGCTCTACCAGCGGTGGAACTAACCAAAACTAGTTCCTTGCAGTTTTTACGCTCTGTCCCCCAGCTGCTTCCCGTCCCAGCCTCCTGCAGCTACAACCACAGCCCCCGTCACCACATCCCCTGCTGCGACGGTCCCTTTGGGGGATCCGTCTGCCTGCTCCATATGGAGTGTGTACTCCACAAATCCTGACCGCCTTACCCTCCGTGGGCACTCATCTGCATCTGTCCCGCCCCCCCATCAGCCCATCACCATTTTTCACAAAGCTTTTAGGAAGGCGATAGCATTACAATTGTACCAGTTTTTAAATGTGATCAAAATTACCGCTGGGTTTGTAAGCGAGCGCGCGTGGGAAGAGATTGTCACAGCACATTCACCTAAAGCTTGTTTCCTTCACAATTTAGCCTGAACATCTCTTCTGTGTGCAATCCCTGGAGACTTCTTTGCATTAAGAAGTTACATTTTCTCTCCCTGAGCCTACAGATGAAATGCAGAACAGAAGAGATCTAAAAACACTCATCTCCTGAAATTACAGCACGGTGTATCTTCCTTTGTGACACATCCAGATGAAGGAAATAAAAAAAAAAAAGGGAGCCACCCTCCTGCTGAACACACAAGCATCTTAAATTAGGTACAGAGAAGCTGGCAGTATAGCAAACTCCTAAACTGGAGCAGCCCAAAGGCACAGCCACAAACAGCAGACAAGGTGGTCAGGCAGAGCTTCAAACCATGCCAAAGCACCACTTGCCTTTTTTTTTGTTTGTTTGTTTTATTTCTCAAGGTTTCTCTGCAAATAGAACCAACATTTTTTATTCAAAGCCCTAGACAACTGCAGCCCTATGAATTCAGTTCTGCTTGCTCCTTCCTTCTGCACACTCGGTAACAACTGTTTGGCCCAAATGTAAAGAGATTAAAGCTCAATTCTCTTGAGCTACACAGTGATATAAATCACCTTCTCTTTAGAAGAAGAATGGGTTTTACAGTCAGATAAGGCCAACCTCAAGAATCATACTACCAACAAAAAGAATCATCCTGATTTTTTCCCCTCCTGCTCCCAAGTGTGCATCCCTACCTCATCCCTTGAACATACAGTAGGGATCACAGAAGAGCACGGCAAGTCAGACCAGCTTGACGATCCTCCTGGAAACTAATCCCTCAGAAAGGAGAAGGATTAGCTTCATGAACAAAGGTGGTCACTACAGACCACGTAATCCCCAACACCTGTACACAGGAGGATGCAGGCCCACATGGTTGGAGTCAGGGAGAAGGCAGGGCTCCTCTTCTAATGAAAGCACAGTCTCAGATCAGCTTAAGCCAACAATGAAACTGCAACAGCGTGAGCAGTTTCTTAGCAAGCCTCCTTCTTAGAAACTACCAGTCCTTGGCCTACGTGCATTCCGGAGCCCTTTCACAGGCATCTTTAACACTGCTTCAAGATTCAGAGAATCCTTCAAGTCTCTTGAAGAATTGATCATAAGAAACATCAAGCAGCCATCTGAGGCAGCAGAAGAAATTCTTACTTCTGATCACATTCCACGGCTTCCCTTCCTTATGCCAAAATGTCTCCAATACTGTATGGCCTAAACAGATACGGGTTATATTTGCTCATACTCGCTTCCTTTCTTCATCCCTCAGAAGCAGGGAGCAACTCAAGTCTGCTGCTGCTTTATCAAAGACTGGGGCTGCTTAAGTGAGATTTCAGGAACAAAGTGATGCTCTATAGACGGTAGCCATGATTATCGAAAGCCAAGCTGTCATGCTTGGTCTGTTAATTACTTAAAGAGTTGCATGAATCCAGAAGGGAAAAGGCATTTTTATCAATTAAAGCTACCTACACTTGTTAGCTGGTTTTCAGATCAGTAATTGAGGAGGACCTATAAAAACAGATGTAATATTCCGCCCCCCGCCCCCCCCCCAGACACACTGAATTTGCAAAAACACAGATAGACTCCTCCTGTTTTCAGTGCTTTGGATTTGTGACCTCCATGACTTTCAGACAAAAAGCACTGCTTTTTGCTACAGGCCCATACGTCACTGTTACAAAGAGATGCTGAGGATTTGACAAGACCAACTGCAGAAGTATCGGCTGACGCCGATTCTGGGAAGAATGTTGATGGTAGGATGAGGGATGCAAAAGATTTCACTATTAAGCATGCTAAAAGTACTCTTCCTCTGTCATCAGAGCTTTCCATATTTTAGAAGTGTTCCTGCTTCTCAGCCTGATGCGACAGCCCTAAACAACAAGATCTGTGCAAATCCAGGAGCCGTGAGACTCTACCTCATCTTGGAATATGACCTGGCTTCAATGATTAATGTTTTCATTACCTCTCAGCTGGACTACAGTTAGGTGACAGTGACAGCACAAGACTTCTGCCTTTAGGAAACTCCAAATCACACAGAAACTGTAGCTGACAATTTCATGCCTCGAACCGCCGCAGTTCTCCATACAAATGGCTAAGCAGATCTCAGGACGAACGTTTACCCAGGTCATCCTGCAAAATGCACTGCTTGAGGCCAAGGAGCATCACAAACTTCATCACTTTCCAGGAGTGGTGAGCATGCACTTGCTTCAGATCCTCTCTCAGAACAAAACAAGCAAGCAAGCAAGCAAGGAAACAAACAACAACAAAAAAAAAATCAGCAAGCAAAACATATATTTTGCATCAAAAAAGCAAACACAAATCTTCAAAAACTACTCTTGAAGGAGTATATATTGCTTCTCCTCAAAAGGTTTGGAAAAAACATATATTATCTCATTTTATTATTCACATTGCTTGATGCATTACAAGAAAGCACGTGAACTATGACCACAGAAGATAACACTCTGTATGTATACACAAAATATACATTTGTGCATATATATTACGCATACACACATATATATATACACGTGAACCTGACCAAAACTGAAACATGACAGACTCCTGAACTCTCTAGGCAACAACAGTAACGATTTTATACCCCTGAAATTGTCACAAAAAGGAAGAAAGGCCTAGGAAAGCTGCTGGATTTGCAGTGCATCTTCCTAGAGCCAAAAACCAAGTCTTGAGGCACCAGCACTACCACCTGCAGTGTATAAATGTTTGTGTCAAAATGAAGCTTGTAATCCTCCTGGGCAAAAAAACGAACCTCCTAAATCCCATCCCATATGAAGACAGCACTGCATCAGCCAGAGTCTGTTGAAAGACAGGGCTGGTGCCTAGAGGATTACTTGCAGCTTCAAAGCAGCAGTAGAAAAAAAATAAAATGAAAAGATGCTGGAATTTCACACAGATGCTGCTGCTGCACGGGAAAGCTGTTATCAACTGCACAGAAAGGCGCTGCATAGATTCAGGACAGAAGGGTTGAACACATGCAAATCACAGATTGAAGGAGATTGCTTCTCTCCCCCACTGCTCTTCAATCGGATCAGGAGGATGAAGGAAGGAGCCGGAAATCTGCTCCCTTCTGGAAACAGTCAGAAATCTCCTGGGGGCAGAAAAAAAAAAAAACCACACCCAGAAGAAAAAGAGGGAAAGAAGAAGAGGGAGTTTTCCCTTTTTCCTGCTGCCACCACTAAAGCCAAAATGGGTACAAATGAGAAGCTCCAAAACTTAAAATCTCTACTACACAAAAATAATACACAAGTGTACAGTCCCAAACTCTGGCAATGGCAATTCTAGCTGTCTCCTGCACCCTAGAAGTCATGCATTACAACAATAAACTTTCTTGTAATAAATATTACAACAAAAAGGCTTAGCTTCTCAACTGACTACATTGGCCTCACCATTCATGAGTCCCAGCCCATCTGCTTTTATATTTACTTCTGGAGGGGCTGAATGCTTTTGCCCACAGCAAAAACACATTTGCAAGCCCTGCGTGCTAATGGGGAAGTGCAGCCCTAGACCTCCTCCTGGTTTCTGCCTGAACACCACTGCAGGCTTTGCAACTTGTTGTCTCCCTTCCACTCATCCAACTTCAAAAGCAATAGGAGGAAGCTTGTTTTATACACTTCTCTCTCTTCTGCTGACAGGGAACTCTAAACCTCTCTCCATTCCTGTCTGTACGAAGGACAAAACATGCAACATTATCCTCTGCTCCCTTCCTTCTAGCCTTTTTGATTCAATCACCAGTCAATGCTTATGGACACAAGCGACGATCTAGGCCCTCCTGGGATTTGTTTTGCTTATCTCTCCACCAAATCACCTCAAATCCTCTTTGCTGCTTGCTGTAGAGAAGCCTCAGCAAGCAGTACCACAGACATCGCTTCAGAGGCAACATACTCCACCATTCCAGGCATAGGACTCCAACAAGGGAAAAGAAAGACAGCGCACTCTTTCCCCAAGGTCCCCCACCACAGTCACACACTGTAAACTGAGGCCAGGGAGATGAGCTGTGGCTCTGAAAGACTTTGCCTTTGGCTGAGGGGCCAATGTTCATCACCAAAAGCTTCCCTCCAACCAGCAGAAAGGTGCACCCCTCCAGTATCCAACACGTGCTGTATGTAGTGTGAAAGGACTAGGCTTCTCTCTGGAAGGTAGCTCATTTTTTCCCCAACATCTGTCAGACCCTAGGGAATCCAAAGCACTTTATCAAACACTAAAATCCCAGAGCACTGTAACAGCACAGGATTTAAAAAAAAGCACACACCACACCAACAAAAAACCCACAACAAAAGCCAGATCCTGCCACTTTGTACTCGATCATTTACATACAGCCTGTACTATAGAAATCAGCTTTTGAGGAAAGTTATTACTCGCAATTCTGATTATCATCCCTATTCTGATCATCAGATAAACTAGTTTTTAAATATCAACACAACTACAAAATAAAAATTCAATTCAACGTCAAGGCTGATTTATTCATCAAAATCACCAAAGGAGATTCTGGACAAAGAGGATGAGACAAAGAAAGGGCTGATTTACATGATCCAATTAGAGGTGAAAAAGCACTCCTCTGTGCAGCAAGGAGGAGGACCTGAAACTCCATCCGACCCCATCAACGGGGACCAGAGAGCACCCTGGTCAAAGGGAGCTTCCCCAGGGACTAGCCACCTGTTCTAATTGCTTAAAAAAGAAAACAGAGGAATAAAGCAGATCTGGGATCAGCACAATGACAATGGTACCAAACATACATCCAGAAGTTCTTGTAAAGAGAAGTGATAATCTTCTCTGAAAGTACAAAATGTGTCTAAGGTAGCTTTTATGAGTTGTGATAATGCGAACAGTAGAGATCTTTTAAAACATTTAACAATAAAATTATTCAGATTAGTAAGACTATAGGCAAATGGGAAATGGTTTCCATTAGGACAATAAAGGAAACATTTCCTCTCAGAAAATGTGAAACGTGATTGCTTTTTAGCACAACCACCCCTGAAAATTCAGGAAGCGGAAAAGAGGAGAACCTCAAACTGTGTGTAAAAAGAAAAAAAAAAAAAAAACCAAGGACGCGGTTTGCAGAGAATTCTATGCCATGAAGATGAAATACAGATAGGATACCAGATACCACCTATGGAGACATGGTAGAAGAAGACTAGGACCAGGAAGCCCAGGCAGATTTCAGCATGGCTGAAAGGCAGAGACAGATCAGAAACACACACGAACCTGTCAACAGCCCTTCGAGCAGCAAAAAGGTTGGTGCCCACCTACACCATGGACGGAAAGACCGTGGGGCAACCCAGTCCCACCAACCCCTGGCTAAAAAACTCCAGGGTGAGCCTGGACTGGGTGGCTGCTCCCTCCTCCCTGGTCCCGCTCCCCCGAACACACACAGCATGGGGTGCCCCGGGGGCAGGCGCAGCAACGAATTCATCACCAAGAGCTGGCAGGGTGCCCCGACACACGGGGAATTCAATAGGAACAGTGGGCCGAGGAGCAGTGAATAATTCAGGCACCCCACTTGCTTACACTGCGCCGAGGAAAGGCGAAGCCAGCTCACATCACCTTCATCCACCCCACAGGCTTGTGTCTGGGGTCAAAACAGGGAGCCGGGGTGCCAGCACCACACAGGTGGGCAAGCCCTGTGCTGCCCAGGAAAGCCACCGGCTCACCAAACCATGCCACGCTGGCAGGAACCAGCAAGCCCTGCCTGCCCTTGCCACCAGTGGGAACAGCGCGGCAACACGCTACACAGCGCCGCTTGTTCCCCTCGCACACAGCTCCTTGTGTCCTGACGGGAAGGAAAAGCCACCGGGAGGGTCATGTGCTCCCCACCAGCCTGGCTCCCAAAGCTTAAAGTAGAAGAGGACCGAGGCTAATCGCCACCACTCTGCCCTAGGAAAGGGTAGCATTAGATTAGGAAGAGCTGGGGGGAGGAAAAAGGGATAAGGGAAGACAATAAGTAAGTGTTGGGGATATGAAAAATGTTAACCTTCAAAGGCACAGGGTAACTGACTCAACATTGCATCATGCAGCAGAGGAAACAGCTTTTGGAAAAATTCCTCTGTGCCAGTCAGTAATGTCTGCTGATGACCAGGAACACACAGAAACACCAGGAAGAGTCTCCATCTCCTCCACCCAGCCTGGGAACAGGCACCAATTACAAATCAACGCTCTCCAGAAACAGAATTTCTTCATGCCACCACTCGGAATGAGAAAACCTCAAGAAGGGCAGGAAAGTATCTCTTGATACTTTCCACGAAAACACACCTCATGCTGAAATTGTTCTGCCAGACCTCGAGTCCCCAGGCCAGAAGAGACCTGGCAGATCAGCCTGATGTTCTAGGTACTTCCATTTTTAAGGCATGCCTCCCCCCAGCGCATGCTGTAACACAGCAAAAATGCCTCCAGCACGTAACGAGCCTGCTCCTTCCTCCTCCAACAGCCCAGAGACCAGGTATCCACATTATCCCACCGGCCAGAACAAAAAAAGCCCGCTGAATGGGCCGGGGCATGAACAAACAGCGGTTACAGCAGCCCACGGCAAGACACGGAGCCTCACCACATACCGGGCGGCTGATAACAGCACTGAGTCAGTCTTCCCCATGAAGGAATCTTTCTCTCCATCGTTTCTGCTCTCAAGGGTTTTCCAACTGACAGATTCGGGGCTGAGCATTTCGCACAGCAGCAGCGGCGCCGCTGTCCCAGCGAGCTGTGCTTTCCAGGCACCGCACTGCAGCTCACCCGGGCAAACAGCCTGCACCACGGCACTCTACAAGGCTAAGCAGATGGAGATAGATTGGGTCCACTGTGATCAGTAGAAGCTCCAGGGGGTTAAAAAAAAATAATAAAATAAAATAAATAAATCTCATTTGCTCCCTAGTCCTTTTCTCGAACAGGCAGAGGGATGTGGCGGAGCAGCTTAAGCACAGATGTCTGTCCCATTACAGATCTCCCTGGGGCCCGCCAGGACTCAGACTGTAGGTTCAGCAGACAAAGAATCCCAAACTGAAAATGGAGCCCAAAGTAAATCCCCACAAGCCTGGGCTCCAGCAGCAGCTTCTTTATGACCACTGCATTTTTAATGTTTTTAAAAAAAAATTTTGGCACTCTGCTAACTGTCACAAAGGTAATGCTTGGAAAGTATAAATCAGCACCAAAAACTGTGCAGGGAGAAAACCTGAACAACTATTATTTCAGCTGAATATAATCTTAGACAAGGCGTATTTAGATCAAACATTCTGATCAAATCACACTGTACAAATACCTGTAAACCAGTACCTCTTCATTTGTAAACAGAGGTGGAACAAAAGAGAGGGGGGAGAAGAATATGAAGTCCCTCTCAGTTTAAATCTCTTATTCATTCTAACAAACAAAAATTACTGCTTAATTAGATTTAGTGGCAGTACTTAAAAACAAATCATACTTGGCAAGAGAGGAAAAACAAAGCTATTGACTCCTGACATTTGCAACTTCCAGTATATTAGACCAGCTCCTCCATTTATATTTAGTGCACCAGTAAAGAAAGCAACAGCCTCTAATTAAACAGACGCAGCATAATCTTTACTGAGGATCAAACGCACCAGAAACCTTCCCCTTCCTGGTGCCAGGGCTCCCTGGGAAGCCGAGCTCTCACACACTGAGGAAACCATCCCAGCCAAGTGAGTCACCGTTGCTGTCCCAACAGGGCACGATCCGGAGGGCAGATGGAAACAGCTGCTGGGAGATCAACCACAACAGGCAGAGAAATTCAGGCAAGGTCACGATTTTGCCTGCTCCAAGAGTTTTATACTTCTCACTTTGTCTGGACTGCAAGCCTTCCCTGCACCTCCCGGGACTGTCCCCCCCCATCGAAGAGGACCGCAACTATCATTTTAGCTTCACTGGCACCATGATGGACTTCAGCAGCCCAAAGAAACTTCTGTGACTTGCCTCTCGCTGGCCAGAGGGGGCCTCCTGGAAGAGCTCCTGTGCAGTGAGGTCTCAAGCCATTTCCCAGCACAAGGGAGAAGAAAAGCAGCACAAACTGGAGGGAACAGAGTGTTGTCATGTGGGGGTGCGGTGCTTTGTGAAACACTGCCAAAGCAGTTTTTGGTACCCCTGAGTTTTTACAGAAGCTGCAGACTTACACCACAGCTCTTACCTACATCCTAAACTCAAATCTTTCAAGGAATTCATTGATTTCCTACAAGCTCCTCACTATAAAATGTTCCCTGTTTTTCTCATGTTTGCATTGGGCACAAACAGTGCTGGCACTGCTTGGGCACACACCGCCCAATTTCAGCAAAAAAAAAGTTGAAGGATGCAGTTTCCCTTTAGCTTTAAATTCACCATGAAAAGCATGAAATATAGCATCCTCCATATGACCACGTGACACCTGAAGATACAGAGGGGTCCACACATGGGTCCAGAATCAAAACATCTTGGTCTTCTACCAGCACAGCAATACACAAGAACCAACATCGCATCCTGAACCATAACCGATCTCAGTTTTCATAACCCATCCTCCTCACGCCAAGAAAATCAGAGTTATTTTATATCGTGACCCTCAGCCTACAGGAAACTGCAAAGTAAGAACCGAAGAGGGATATTTACAGTGAGGAAACATCTGGAAACGGGCCAGATTAGTATCTTTAATGCGTATAAAGTTTTCCAGCTCCCAATTCAGTTTCTGGGCTAGCTAAGAGCCATCGAGCAGCACTGCGCTGCGCCCAGCTGCAAACACGGATCTCAACCCCGAGGCTCCCCTTGACAATCAAAGGAAGGGTGGGAATCTCTCCACGAGCCTGCCCAGGAGGTGGAAATACAGCGTATTTGGCCAAACCTCGTTACAGGGCATCTCCGGCCTTTCTCTCCTCTGCTGCTTGCTCACCATGACAGCCAGTCCATCAGCCACAGAGCTCATCAGCATGCAGTCGCCTGTCCGTCCCCCCCCCATCCACACCCTCCCTGTACGCTCCCCAGCATGCAGCAGTAATTGCCTTTCCTATTAGCCCACAGCGACAACAGCTGCTATGGCAACCAGCAATGATTTTAATAAGTTTGGTCTGTTTTCAAGGGCAGCACACGCGTGCCGGCACATGAGCGCGCTGCGGATGCGCAGCGAGGGGAAGGAGGGCCTGCCCTCAGCGACAGAGGCAGAGCCGAAAACACGGTGGATGGCAGAAACTGCAGGTCGACAAACTTTTACACCCCCCTCCTCTGCTGGAGGAGATGATGACTGCTCACTCTTAAAGCGCTGTAGGTGTGAGACAGGTCAACAGCAGCAAGGTGGTACTAAACGTGCAAAGGGGTCTCCTTATGAGAGCTACAGATGCTGCCCAGGTGATAGAAGTGATGTGCAGCTGCACTGTGGGTACCACACACGACGTCAACACACACATTGCTGCCCTCAGTGCCAGAGATGGGCACAGCGAGCACCAGACACTACCTTCCCTCTTGAAGGGCCAGCAGAGGCAACCCAGCTTCTTCAACAGTTTTTCTTTCTACAACATTACCAGAGCCTCCCCTCAGGTCACACCCTGAGTCTCCCAGGTTCCAGAAAATCAAAATGCAGTTAATGATTTTAAAAAATAAAATTAGAAAAAAATAAATAAATCAGTATTAAGCAGAAAAGTTTTGCCATCATTCCTGCATGCACACACAGAAAACTCCTGCTGACCTACTGCTTTACTATAGCCCCTCAACATCTGGGGTTATCTATCATGGTCTCAGCTCTAAGGATCTCCCCTCCTCTCAACTGCACCCACAGTCAGGACCTTCCCAACACCAGCAGCCTTCCAGCACACCTCAGCTCCCCACCAGGACATCCCAATTCCCCAGGCAGATACCGGTGCCTCATGTCCCTTGCCAGGACCACTGCACAGAGGTCAGGTCTGGGGTACCCTGGGCCAACCTGCAGATCAGTTGAAACTACTGTGGAGGATGCAGTTGCTGCACACTGAGGGTAAAGTTGAGCATCACAGATTAATCAGGCCCACACCTGTCAGGATTCAAAAGGCACAATCCCACACCCTTCCCCAAACAAGTAGTGGGTTCACAAGCTATCTCCTCTTTTTAAACATGACCTAGCAGGCAGGCAGCCACAACATCCACCACAGCGGAGTCAGCTGCACAGAACGATAAACTCCTTCTCTTTGGCATTACCCATTTTCTATGAGAGCACAAAAAAGAAAGTCAGAGTGAAATGGAGAGCAGAGGGGAAGGATCATTTCTTTCAGCAGCTGTTTACCATCAGATCAGCTTAGCCTTGAGGTCAGGTTTCACAGCATCCACCCCAGCACAGGGACTCACTACACAGGGGCTGTGCCTACTGTAGATACCCCACAGATACACACCCGTGGTGGCCCAGAGCAAAGGGGTGTTAGTCATCAGAACAACCTACACCAGCTGGCCTAACACTGCTTAATCCAGTACTACTGACATAACATTTGCAAAGCATAAATTTAATACTAAATATTTTATTTCAAAAGCCTTTTGAAGGTTTGGCTTAATCAGCTGTTTGTCATCCACCCATCAGCTGCTACCGAAGGACACTTTCTGTAAGGACACCAGTATCTGTAAGCTCCACATACAAACTCTAAGCAAACAGACATGAGCAGCAAGTGTGGCACAGCAGAGCTCAGATCTCCAAATTGGTCACAACGCCAAGGATGCAGTACCATCACAGTCTCACAAGCTATACAGACTCATGGGAGAGGGCATTAAAGAAAGGGAAGAGAAATCTATACAAACTTTTCCCACCATACTACTACCTAAAGAAAACATGACACATCTCTAACAACAGGATGCAGATTCACGTATATATTTAATTTTAAGTGAATTTTGGTGCCAGGGGAAGATGTTGTATTTAAAATGCTGCAGAGGATACCTCCTGTTAACACAGCAAGCTGATGCAGTATAAAAAGGTATCAGTGTGCAATTAAGCGAGGAGGCCACGTAGTTCAAACTAGAGAAGGAAGCACAACCCAGTGAATGCAGTGCTGAGGTCTCTGCTCCTCCACAGGTGACCGGGTGAAGTTGTTTCAATCCTCTGTGCATTATCATCTCACACCACGCTTTTCTTCCCAACGTGAATGCTATGCAATTACATGCATTATGACTTAAGAAAGGCTCAAATCCGTGATAATGGAGACCAGGCTAAAGAATACAGGGATATTTAACTGCTAAAAACAAAGGATTAAATCTATTAACGGGAATCATGAGGTCTGTTTTGATTCCTGTAATGCTATCTGCTTTGAACAAACTCTGTGGATATATTAGTCTTTGGCTAGCCCACACATGACAAAACAACATAATAATACCTAACTCACGCGGGTGACTGAGCTACCCTGGAAATGGTGAAGGAAAAAGACTTCTGGAAACCTTCTCTATAGCTTTCATCAAACGTGTGAGCTGTGACTGTGAACCTCTTGCCAAGCAGTAACACTACTTAATTTTTGCTGTACATCCTCCCTTTCCAAGCAGCATGGGAAAACGACGCTCCATCGTTGCCAGATTCATTGCTGCCCAGGGGGTTAAACACAGCAGCAATGAATTGACCAGCCTTGTTAATTTAAATCAGCTACATGGGAAATCTGTAAACAGAAGCAGAAGGCGTGACAATACAATCAGAGGGCTCTAAACACAGCACTGTATAATTTGCTTTTGGAAATTGCTGCTAACGGTATAAGGAAGAGGAAGTTTTCTTACAGGACATTTTTACTATTTAAGCTCTTCCAGGTAAGAAAGTTTCCTACAAGCACATCATCTTTTCTACCCTGCCAATTAGCTTCATGCATAATGTGCTAAATAAGCACTAGATAAGTTTTCCAGCAACTCCAACCCAGGGCCAATTTCACAGTAGCCAGAGGTGAAAGTCTTCCTTGAGTCACTGGGGATGGCAGCACCACCTGTCCTGGCTTATCTCCCAAAGGCTGCTCTGTTCCAGCTGAGTGGTACCACATCCCATCCTCCCTTCCCACTGCACTCTTATTTCCACAGTGCATCTGTTCAAATGCAGCCTGTACAAAATTCATTATAATTCTTTTCTAGCAACTTCATAGAGATAGTTGCCTCCATGACAAGCACTATGCAATAACCATCTGTAGATAAGCAGATCATCCCAAGAGTGAAGCTAACCATCTAACAACCTCTGCACCCCAGGAAAAGCCATACAAGACAGAAAAATACTTACCTAGGAATTAAAGTTGAGAAGTGGCCTACCAAGAAGTTCTCTTGTTAGTGTGACTGTATTTATCATCAAAATCTTGCCCAGGAAATCAGAGGCAGAGAAAGGCTTAAAATGGTAGGAATTCACCCATTCAATACCACGTTTACTCTCCTGAGCAATGGGCTCAGAGATTTAGGGACTGTCTTTAAAGTTCTGTTCTGGAAATGAAAATAAAGATTGCAAATCCCAGAACCAACCAGACAGATCTACAAACCTCTCTGAACCTTAACTGCAAACTCCCAAGAACTCAGGTGAAACTGGTGACTTAGAACAACAAACTGCTCAGGAGAATGGACACAAAACACAATAAAAATTGTATTTTATCCCTGAGGATCAAGTAAACCACACAAGACAAACAAAACAATTGGTATTACTGTGCCATCAAGGCTAGCCAGTTTGTACGCTATACTACAACTTTTCCAAAGTATTTGTATCATCTCTATCAAGCACCAAATCCAAGCGAAGCAAACCCACATAATACCTTACAACAGACACGGGAGCCCAAGCACAGAAATTTTATGCTTATGTAGAGACAAACACAGACTACAAGCTCATAGAGGAGCTTGCCAACACCCTGTCAGCAACAGTGACAAAACAGTTGAGACCAGGCATCTTGGAAAATTTCAGTGCACGCAGGAATCAAAAACACCCATCTCCTGCTACACCTCCAAGGATGGTCAGGGACACGCAGGCTGTCACCAGGTTCACATTATAGCCAGAAGGTTCCTTGTTCTCAGAGGACAAGACCACTGTCCCCAGTTTGCCTGCAACTCCCACACCTACAAACACTAAACCCTGACAGAAACAGGAGCATTTTTATCTTTGGATGAACCTAGTGAAGCATTATCCATTCTCCATCTGCATGTTAAAGTATGCAGACTGGTTAGTCTTCTCCTTATATGCAGAAATGCCTCAGATTTTCAGATGCCAGCATGATAAGGAAGGAGAACCAGATCACCAAAGGTGAAAAATACTGGCTGGTACAGAGGGGATGGAATGAATACAGAAAGGATGAACAAATGCTATACCGAATGCTGCACCACAAAAACAAGTCAATCTTCCCTATCAAACTCCAACAGAGCTGCCAAACCCTGCTTCATGAAGCTACCAAGACCATAAGCTACTTCTATGGTAAGTGCCCGCAGTAAATCATGAGTTCCAAAAATGAAACAAACGCCAAGCTCAAACAAAAAAAAAAAAAAAAAAAAGTCAATGCAAAAACTATCTTCCTGTTTTCACTGGAAAGGTCATGCCTATTTAAGGAAACCTTCCCAAGTAACGTGGACATGCTTCATCTACATCCATCAACTAACAGCCCAGAGTACAGTGCAATCACTCATCAAAAAATTCACAGTCCTTAAAGGAGTCTTGGTCCAAGCTATGAAAGCAGCCCATGCTTCTCCTGGCATGCACAGCAGTCAAAAATACCTGATACCACTCATGATGAAAACATCAACTCATTGATCAGGAGAAGCAGAATCTTTACTTGTTCCTTTAAGCTTTGACACACACAAAAAGTCTCACAGCACCCCCATCTATTTCAGTCAACACCTTTCCCATGGGAAACACCCATCCCCAGGAGAACCTGTACATCGGTCACAGCCTGGCTGAAAGAGATGCACTCAGGTATGTTCTCAACCCCATAACAGAGAGGTTTCTGGACAGAACATGAAGCATCAAGTATTATTAGTGGTGCTAATTTGCCATTTATCAACTGAGCAAAGTTATTTTCCTGAATTTGAAGTATTTGGCACTGACCACATGATGCTCCTGCTAAAAGACTGGACAAGATGGTGAAATGCAACAAGAATTTTTTGGAGGGATGCAATCAGTGGGCAGAAGCACACACAAAGAAACAGACCTAATTACAAGCATCATTTCAATTTCCTGGCATAGACACACACAGACATATATATAGACACATATTATCAGATAATTGGCCAGTCAACATATACTCAAATGCCAGTCTCATTCACCGCGTCTAAGTCCATTACAACAGTCCAGTGCTCAGACAAGACTAACTCACAGCTCAGGAGTGCACAGACAAAAACACTACAAAGAATTGAAGTTCCACTGTAACCCTCTTCATCTGAAAAATTAAAATCCACAGTTGGTCCATTTCCTTTTCTCTTCCCCTTCTCCTCTTCTCCAAAGCCTCCTGTGGGCCATGGTTAATGTTTAGCCATCACACAGACAGCACTCTTCACAACAGGCCACTATCACCTCCTGTTGAATCCATCTCACCCTGTCAAACTACTATCATGTTGTTTGTGACTGTGACCTCTCAGCACGGCTCTGCCAACATGAAGCTCTTTGCACGGAGACCACCACTTTTTGGGAAATCTAACTAGCCTGGGAAGTCAGAAGTTTCCAAGAAGTGCTTAGGTAGAAAGGTCATATAGAGAAAAAGTTGTTAGATCCAGCTGGTGATGTTAGCAGATGCCAGGTCTCCATTGGATTTGTGTGAGCACTGGAAGAGGCTTCCAGCCTCACTGCCTCCCCTCACTTCAAGGTACAAAGAAGGCATTGCCAGGTTGGTCTTTTATCTTCTCTTGGGAAAAAGTAGTGGGATTGGTTGTTTTTTCCTCCCCTACAGCTTTATACTACTTCCAGCATCATAGTCTGGCAATCCTGGCAACAAGATAGGGCATCCAGTCAGAAATCCTGGCCTTGCTCACCAGGGCTCAGATGACAGAGTCCCAGCCATACAGCAAGTTTCTGGCTCCCACTTCTCTCAGTGCTGTACTCAGCTAAGAAGCAGTGAATGGAACCAAATACCCATGCAAAAGCAATAAATAGGCAATGATGGGACACATCATGGACACGTTATTCAACAAGCCAAAGGAACGAGATAGCATGTCCACGATCACCCAACTACTTTTCACCCAAGACACCTGTAGCCCAAGCAGCAGGACTGTCTTGCAGCCCAAATGTGTCACAAAGGTTCCCCAGCAAAACATGCCTTAGCTTGCCTCCTCCTCCTCGTTGTCAACCCCACAAGTGCCCACACTGAGACCTACAATCCCTGGAAGAGGCAAAGCTGCTGGTTCCCCGTGCATCCAGTGCAGGGAGTGGGTCAGGGCCAGTTCCTGCCTTTCCTGTCTACACAGCAGCTTTCTGCTTGCTAACAGACCAAAACACGCTTTTAACTCTAAAGGCAACATAGCTACATTCTCCTCTAAAACAGCATTTCAGTTGGGAAAGTCAAGGGCTGTGAATTAAAACACCAGTTACAGCTGCCCATGCAACTTCCACCCTGTTTCCTCATGTGCAGGGATGTTACGACAAATCAGGCTTACGTGCTGTTTTTTCCTGGCTCCTGCTTCATTCAAGCCTAGGAAGCACCGTGTTCTGAGCAGGAAAAACGGCTGCAGAAAGCAAAAGGCATGTGGTTTTGTAGCTAAAGACAAGCAATATCCCTTCTACTTAACAAGTTGAGTTTCACACCTCATCTTCCAAGTAAAGTTTTGCTACAAAGATAACCATGCTACTTAATTCAAGCTTTTCTGTGTTTTTTTAAGATGAAGACAACAACACTTTATATCTGCTCAACATGATACACATAGCAGAGATCAGCCTGTGGAAGTGGCAGATATCCATATATACAGTGGAAGTTGTAGAGAACTGTAGATCAAGGATTTAAACATTACCAAAACCCTACCAGCTACAATAACAAATACAAATAGAAGATAAATCCATTTGCAAGTGTCAACGCAATTTTTGCAGAACTGGTCTTATTACCAGTACGTCAATTCCCCACCTCTACAAAAAGACATAATATACCTTTTCTGTCTCTCAGGAAAACTGCAAAAACAAGATCATTAGCATCTGTGAAGCACCCACACCACAGTGGCGAGTACTGTAGAAGAGACCATTAAAAATTAATAGTTCTGTATTCAGAACAAGGTTTAGATTATCTGCAGTAAATTCAGTTTGGGGTCGCACATGAGATGAAAAGGAAGAAATGAAATATTGAATAGCTCTCAGTCCAAAGCCTGACCTCAGACCCATTTTAACTGATAACAAAACTCCCGCTAGATTTAATAGCGCCTCAGCAAGCATTACCCATTTGATGCACTTATGGAGATGAAGTCATCTCTAAAAACATAAAACGTACAACCACATAATTAAGACCTCACACAGTGCCTTCTTGTCACATCCTCCCTGCCGGGCACTTGCTGGGTACAAGCTCCAGCCCCATCTATTTAATACGTGGATGCACCATGCATTAAATCTCGCCTGGTCACAGCCTGCTACGGTGCTGGTTCTCACTCCAGCACATTCTCTGTCTCTTCACCCCAAGACAGTCCCCGGCAGCTTCAGACCAGCTAGGACAAACACCAACTACCACAGCATTTCCGTAGCATAACACATCTCTTCCTAAAACTAGAGCATTGAGGGCATTCTGCATTTTCACACGCTTCAGCTAATACTCTTGGACTAAACAAATAACAGGATGGGCAGCAGCTTCAGAAATCAACTGATTTTTTTCTGTGGGATATCCAAGAGACATTCAGATCTCAGCAAACCAGCAGAAGTTATGCATACACTTTACTGCCTCAGTTTCCTCCACAATTTGGATCATTCCTGAGGCCAACATCACACAAACTCCAGCTTCCTGCTCTCATCCATCCCACCAGTCTTAGAACATCTGCCCATATCACGGTGCCAGCTTCCACCTCCTTCAGTATGCCCCACAGTTCAGTCTGCTACGGCAACACCACAGCCTAGATTTTCTTCCCTGAATGAACTTTTTCGATCTCCTGAGGTTGTGTGGCTGGTCCCACTCATGTAACTAGAAACATCAGTTCCTTAACTCTTGCAACCACCCCAGGTCACTCCAAAACTGATCTTCAAGAACTTGAGCCCACAGGATCCACAAGAAGTGCCTACAAAACATACTCCATCTGATCCAACTTTGTTCCAAGGTTACACAGGGCTTTTAAAATGAAACAAGCATAGGAAAAGGAGGCCTCTTTGATGGACCTTCTCTCCAGAACAGGAGAGTACAAAGAGCAATGGAGAGGCCCTTTAACGCACACACTTCCCTTCATTTCATCTTCCCACAAAAAGGAAGCAAAGGCACACAACAGAATAAAAACAAAAAGCCAGGCAGAGATGGCTCAGAAGCACCATCCCACAGCAGCTGCTCTGAGAGTCACACCTGACTACGCTGCCAGAGAGACCAGGACCCCAGGGAGAAGGCACCCAGTCTTCCCTCCACCCGAGGGGAAGGAGCAGGCTGGAGGAAAGGCAACCTTCCCACTCCTTTCCAGGTAAGGGAACAGCAACTGCAAGTAGCAAATTATAGGCCTAGGATGCCAGCTACAGCCTCTCCTCCACCCACGCAGCACTAAATCAAGGCTTTTAAGTGAAGCCTTGGTGGGATTTTCTTCCCGGGCATCGCCTCCAACAGCGACAACCATCCCAAGTGTCTGCAAGAATCTCCTACAGAAATAGCAGGGGGAAAACTCTGCAGAAAGCCTCAGCTTAAAGAGCACACTATGGTCCCTTGAAGAAACCTGAGCTGGATCCAGATCCCAGGGCCTCAAAGGCCTCTGGGGGAATATTTTGATGTCTGCAACACACAGAAATGCCGCGTAAGGTTGCTTCTTTAGCCTCTCTATTAAAGGAAATTTAGCTAAGTACAGCCAGAGGGTAAAAAGTGCTGACACACTGGGGGGTGTTCTCCCCCTTTAAATGGTGCAGGTTCTTCCCCATCTCTTTGCTAATACCTGCATTATTACTAAGGCAAGTACGAGGAGGTAAAACCCAATAAAGTTATACAGAAAAAGCAACAACTGCTTCCAGGCCACACTCTTTGAATCAAGCATCCGATCCTCCTGCACAACGAACTCTCCTGGACAAAGGCAAGCACAAGCAACAGCCCCGAGAACGCACAGCCACTTCAAAAACACTGTCCTGCCCAAGAGATGCAAGTGAAAAATCTCATGACCTCTTTTCTAATCAGTATGAATCACAAGTACACTCTGCCCACACTCCAAAGGTTAGGAGATGGCAACGGTATAGCTGATTGAACACCAATGTCGCACCAGCTGAGCCAAGAGGAACTGCCAAAGCTTCCTGCTCTGCCCAGAGAGGTGCTGGATCCAGCTCAAGATCATCTGATGCCCCTCATTAAACAAGGAAGCTTTTGTATACAACCTTTCTTACTTTCCAGCTACTTAAATACATCGTATTATTGCTAAAAAGTTAGTGTCCTGTTTCCTTCAGTCCAGCAAGAGAGCTGCTAGGGGTGGTTTCAACAGATGCGGCACGTATGCGCATCAAGCCAACCAAGAGAGAGGCTGGAACAGTTTACCAGCCTCTTCCCAAACACCTTGGAAATCCTCCAGAACCAAGAACACAGGTTAGAAATGTCAACCCACAACAAGCTCCTTTTCAGGGAAGCCGAGCAGACAGCAAAGCTATCCTGCAGGAGAGGTGCCCTGGCACAACTTGGTGGGATGGGCCAGCAGAGTCTTGATAAGGAACAGTGAAGACCAGGATGGTGGCATGGTCCAAGCCTGGGGAAGACCATTTCATACAGCCTCTGCCATTGCTGGGCTTGGCTCCTACACACATCTCAAATTCAGCCTGGAAAAAAAGGAGGTGTGCTCCTAAAGTAAACCAGAAGGAGAGGGAAGCAGCCCGGGGAAAACACACACGCACATCTTTCAAGCCGGTGTTTTCCTGAATTTAGAAAAGATTGCTGGCAAAATTAAATTTACTGGAGAGGAAAGGGAGCTAAGGCCCAAAATGCAGTCAAGCAGCTCTAATCCCTAAACATCGGGATTATCTCATGACAGCTACACTCCAGCGTCCACTCAATACCACTGTAAAATGTAGATCAACAGAATGCTTCAATGAACTGGAACTCGTTACCTCTAATTGCTTCTCTCACTTCGCTTCTGGATGTTCCTCTGATCCCTCAGCCACCGCATTTCAAAAGCACACATACACACAGAAGGTCAAGTAATATCCGAGATGGGCAAATTAAATGAGAGGTTTCCAGCCGACCAAAACACCTGCCCTCCTCTTTGGCTTCATATGAAAAGCGAGGTTTGCCCCACTCCACGAGACGAGTCAGCAAGGCAGAGCCGTGGGTTTTAAAACATCTTCAACCGATGCGACCCCTAACATTCTCTAAAGGGGCAGAGGCTCCTGTGCAGCAAACCAAAGGCTGCCAGCGACAGGCTTTATTTTTCCAAGCTAACAGGGGTATGTCCTTCAGCAGCAGCTTCCAGGGGGCCACGGACCACACACAGAATCCAGTTCAGGTCAGTCTCAACCTCAGCTCGCCCTCCCTACCAACTGCTGCAAATGAAGCAGTTAATTTATTTTATTTTATTTTACTGTGCTGCTGCCTCCTTTACATCTCTTGCATTTTGGTATTCCTGCTGCCACCGTCCTCGCTGCAGCAGAGGCGCTGGGAGCCCTCAGCCCAGCCACTATAAAACACAAAGCTAGCACAGCAACACAGCTGCCAAACCTTCAGTGACCAGCACCTCTTGGAGACAGTCTTAAAAACAGGTGTGAAGCCCCAATACAAAAGGCCAAAAGTGGGAGCCCCACTTGCCAGGTCATCGGGAGGAAAAGGCAACAGAGGGTATTTCACAGGAGATGCCGGGGGGAGAGGCAGGCTGCTCCACACTTAGTGAGGTGGGCAACCTTTTCAAAACACAAGGGAGAGCCCAGGCTTTCTGCAAAATGCCAGCACGTCCATATTTTCCAATGGGAATTTTGAAAAGGAAAAATAAAAAGCATATGTCTACAGCCGGTATGCATCCACAGAAGGAAACCATCTCCAGTAGAGCCAGACCTCTGTTTGTCTTCCAGCCTCACAGCCACAGCCATCACCTTTAAAGACAAACCTCTGAAATCCAAAGAGAAATACCGACAGAGCCTGGAAGGGTACTAAAGCATACAGAACACTTTACTTGGGCTTCCCATTTTCCTGAATATGGCAAGAAAAGAGCCAACATTAAAGTGCTCTCAACATCACTAAAATCCCAACTTTCAGTCTGTTTGCCAAACATTTTCTTTGAACTGGAGATTTTCTAAGTCTTCCCAGACTATGTCAGGTCTGACTTGTAACACTCAAATACTTAAAAAGAGGCAACATAAAGGACAAAAGCAAACACAGAAATAACAAACTTAAAGGTGATTCATTATGTCTCATCACATCAACAACAGTCTGTCCAAACAGCATCCCAGGAAAGCTCATCCTGGATCCAAGGCAGGGGTCAGCTTCTAAAAAATGCAGCTTCCATTTCTTTTCTATAGTATCTTACATCCCCTTTATTGCTCTGCACTTCTTGAAGTTGGCCATGCCATGAATAATAAGGAAAAAGCTAACCTGATTACACAGCTTTTCCACAATTCACTGGAACTACACGTTCTTTTCTTTAAAATTTAAAGATACAAATTCACATAGGGTGCCCCACAGTTTAAAAGCTGTTACTGACTGGCCCCTTCTTGATTACCGTCCCAGGCAGACATCTTGCCTGTAAAACCCAAGCCCCTCTTTGGCGATTATCAGCAGACTGATTTCATGCCCTCCTCTGGAGCACCACAAAAGGGACATACTTTGAAGAAGGACATCGGTTGTCATGAAGAACCAGCAATGTCCTCGCTCTCCCCTTCCTGTGGCACATCGCTGTTCAAGGTTTCCAGCCTTCGCACTGGAAGGAGTCGAGCTGGTAGAGGGTGTTAGAGACCATCTTCTGGCTCGCAGTAGGAAAAGAAACCGCAGACTTTCTTGTGGAGAGAAGACTTACCATCTATTATGTCATTATTTAGTCACAGGGGACTGATCTCAACATCACTAGTCATTTTTATGAAGCCTACGCAGACGTGCCTGAATGACAGCATGAAGTCACCACTCATCACTGCCACTAAAAGTTTGCATGGACTGGGTAAGGCATAGACCACAGCTGCACTATCTGCCTTCCCTGACCATGCTTACAGTTGCAGAAGAGTAACTCCCCCAAAAACTCAGGGATACTGAGCACACAAGTCATTCGTGAAAGAGGAACAAGGATCAGCTCTGCTCATACCTTGCATTTAATTCCAACCACAGATTACCTCTAGGTATAATTTTAATTCACTAACCAGCCTAGAACCTATAAGAAAGTTAAATCAAAATTCAGCTTGGGGACCAAAAGAGGAGTTGATTAGCTCGTTCAACCCCATGCAAAGCAACAGGAAGATATTTTAATAACTCTCCCCAGCAGCGTAAGCAGGCTGGTGCACCTCTAGCATCTCGATGGGGAAGGACAAACACAGCATCCCGGCATTACACCCTAGCTCCAAAGAGAGAGAAGGGACACTTCCTAGCTAGCCACAACATTTCTCCTCTTTCATCATGCGAGGAATGGAGGAGGAGAGAGATTACTGCAAGGGTACTTTCTCTTCCATCTGTGCAGCAGTCAAGCTCTTTTGACAAGCACCAAATACAGCTGCATCAACAACTGCAGTTTCACAAGTGACTTAAGCCAATATAACTCCTTTTTTTTTTTTCTTCTCCCCTCTGTTAGGAACTATTTTTACCCAAATGATTCAACTCACTCAAGCCAACAAACAGAGAGCAAGCTAGTTCCTAGCTAGTACGTATACAGTTAAAAAGCAGCAGTACCTTTGGGGCCCTTCACTTCCAAAGCTTACAAACATATCCAAACACTTCCAGGAGACATTCCTGGCTGGTGGCGTTTGATTTTTGCCACATATGGACCAAAAGGAGGCAAAAAATCAGCAGTTTGTGCTGGACCTTCTCCTCCCACGCCACGATTAACTGAAATATGTCCCAGAAGCAGATAGCAGCCATGATCCGATTTATCCCAATCCCAACTCAAGCAGCTTTACACCACCCTCCTAACAAGATCAGCGCTGGCCAAACACCATTTATCCAGCCTGATCAGAGATGGATTAGATAATGAAACCCTAACTGCATAAGCTGTCTGAGCATGCTGGCCTGAGACAGCAGAAAACAAGAAGCCCAGCACATTTAAGGGCTAGTTTAAGCTTTAAGGCACACTTTGCCCCCAATTCTTAATAACTAACTATTACCTCCCTATAGGCTAGGTTTTATACTTCATATTAATAGGGGGAAAAAAAAAGCTATTAGTTTTAGAGCTGAATTAGTAACTTCTATAGCTACATTATTTATTTCAGCATTGCAAGCCACACTCATAGCCTGAACCATCAGTAGGTAGGGGTTGTGCACAGAAGAAACTGTGGGGAGGGGGCACCCCGGGATTCCTTGCTATCAGCACGGAGACACGAACGAGGTCACCAAGTTTACACAGCAACTGCCTGTGGCTCTGCAACAGGAAGTAGAAAATTGACAGGATCTGCAGGAAAAACAAGGTTGCTGGTGTTATTTCCAGCTTCCAGAAAGCTTCTAGTACATATTGGGGAGGGGGGGGGACAGCGAGAAAAATATCAAAGAATAGGCTCTTTATTCCTCTTGTAAGTATTATGTACATAGAGAATTTACTGAAAAGAACACACTATTCTAAAATAAGGTACTTCAAAAGAATACCCTATCTGGACAGAAATCCTCATGAAAGGCAATTTTGTGTTTTGACTTTTAGGTAAAAAGATACCGAATTTCCCAAACACTACAAAACGCATTTTTCCTAACTCTGGTATTAGTTGTATGTTTGGCTTCAAAGTTGGTATTTCTTGCTTACAACCATTAGAAGATTCTCCAAATAAACAAACCAAACTCTTTAACAGTAAGGAAAAAAAAAAGTCAAGGGAAACTTCTGGACGTAACAGTATGCATGTGTGTACATATACATACATATATGTATGTCTATTTTCAACTTTTATATTGAAAAGATTAAAAAAATCTTTTCTGTATCTATACGTATGAAAAGATCAAAATTATGCTAAGAATACCAAGTAACTACAACACAAGGGTCCCAGAATAGTTATACTGACTATAAACACAGTTAACTTCAAAATCAGACTCTACTGGATGCACTTCACCTAATTTCTCCACCGTTTGCCAGCATTTGATACAGAAACAAAACCCAACTAGGCATCAAGATCCACAAATAATCTTCACTATCATTACCACCAATATTACACGTTGCTGTGCACGAGCACTGTCGTAGCCCCATGGGTGAATGCTGCAATCTTATTAATCATTGAACAGAAAACAAAACACTTTTCTTGATGTAAATAGAGAGGAGAGCCTTTTATGTATAAAGAAACTATATACAGAAATAAGAAATAAATACTATTTTGTTAAACCAGTTCAAGTCCTCTCCTGAGCAATTTTCAGTCGATTTACCACCGATTTATATCGACATCAAAGAGTTTGACACTAGCTGCTGGTCAGCTGGCGCATCTCCTGTAGCTACGTAGGACCTGTGCCTCAGCCTGACCCTGAAGAGCCGGAACAATCGCATGACACCACGTTCAGATGCTCATTCATAACTCCTAGGAAGACACAGCGTATAAGCACTCCTTCGATGCTCAGCATCTTTCTCCTTGTAATTACACACATTGTCTGAGTCATACTTAACACCTACGTGTGGGAGAAGATACTACTTCAAGGAATAAAAGAGCACGGCACGGTTTTCACTGGCCCTTGAGGGAGGCGAGAGCAGGAGGACTTGGGTGAGAAGCTCCAGCCTACATTCATCCCACACCATCACGCTGGGGAAAAAGCAGTGTTCTAAGGTGGAGAAACCACCAGGGAAGGCTGAACATCGAGTCAAACCACAAACAAAACTCTCCTGCTGCAAGTTATTAAAAAAAAAAGTAGCAATAGTGAACATACAAACTAGGTACAGCCTGGGGAATAAAAAAAGAAGATACTTGGCCAGTATTTGGCATCCCGATGAGAAGCACATTGGAGAGGACAGGATGCTCCCCTCGGAAACTCTCAGCAGCACTTACCAACCCAAGAAAAGGCCAGGAGAGAAAGAACTTTAGCTGAATAAACCACACCGCTCCCAAAGAGCTCCCACAGACTCATCCCAAGAAACAGGAGGGGAAAAAAAAACGGGGCCAGCGCAATGGCCACGACAGAACAACCCTGTACAACAGCCAGACAAAGGGAAGCCGGAACACCTTGGCAGCATCACCCTGAAAACACAAAGGAAAGAGCGCCTGGAGAGAGCGATGTTTGGGGGACCAGGGGAACCCTGGCAGCCCCTGTGCCGAGCCGGGGGATGCCCACCCCATGCCCCACCACCCCGGAGCCGCCGGGGCAGGGGCAAAGGGGTCTTGGGGCACCGGGTGGGTGCAGGAGAGCCACCAAAGCCCAGCCGCCGCCCCCGCCCCAGCCCCTTCCATCCCGGGCGGGCGGCAGCGGCGCTGCCCGGAGCGCCGGCCCC